>WBZZ01001471.1:0-21117 GCA_019918135.1 Paulinella micropora
GCCTGCCTGCCTACCTACCCACCGTGCATGCCGACACTGGCACCCGCCGTTTTTGACTTCTCCTAGGCCTGCGCTGCTTGCCCTTTTTGCTATCCGCCTGCTCCTGCCTGGCCTCCTACTCTGACTGCCTTGCTACTACACACGTCGCTATGGCAGGTGGTAGTCCGTGCCGCTGGATTTGTATGGGAGAGTTGATTGACGCTGGGTTGGAGGGAAAGTCGACCCATGGACGAACGAGGATGTGCCTGACTTTCCTCTCGACACATCCGGGCCGGGGCAAGGTAGACCTCAAGCAACCTGCCTGATTTGCTTTGGAGGGGAGAGGGGGGGGGGGGGGGGGGGGGAGGAAGGGAGGATGGAGTGAAGGAGGCAGGAAACGATGGGCGGCCGCCCGGGAGGGAAGCGGAGGAGGGGGGGAGGGCAGGGAACAAAGGAAATAAAGTGTGTGATGAGAGGAGGGGGAATGTAGGAGAGGTACAAGGAAAGGTACAGGAGAGGTGTAGTTGTAGGTGTACGCGAAGGAGAGGTGGTGTAGGTTAGGAGAGGTGTAGTGTGTAGGTGTAGGAGTGGAAGTGGTCCGGAATAAATATGATCGACTGGAGAACAAGGGGAAGGGGGGGGGGGGCAAAAATGTTGGGAGGGAAGCGGAGGAGGGTGTGTGTGTGTGGGGGGGGGGGGGGGGGGGGGAGTAGGAAAGGAAATAATGTGTGATGAGAGAAAGGAAGGGGAGGGGTAGGGGAAGAAATAAAAAATGCGCTGCACTGGGAGGAGGGGGGGGGGGGCAGTGGATGGGAAATGAGGTGTAGGAGAGGTGTAGGAGTGGAAGGGGTGCGGAAACAAATATGATCGACTGGAGAACAAGGAGAGGGGGGGGTATTTGAGGAGGGGAGGATGGAGGGAAGGATGCGATGGACACCCGCCAGAGGCAAAAATGTTGGAAGAGAAACGGGAGGAGGGGGGGGGGGGTGGATTGTGGGAAGGGAGAAAAGGAAATAAAATGTATGACGAGAGAACGGAAGGGGGGGGGGGGGGGGGAATAAAAATGCGCTGCACTGGGAATAGAGGAGGGGGGACAACGGAAGGGAAAGGGAAGATAGGAGCTCGCGTAGGAAAAGAAAGTTTGTCTTGATACTAATATAGTAGTACTGCTGTGTTGGACGGCACCGTTTCGCACAGGGCGGCGCAAGCGCCACATATACCATCATGCTGCATGTCTGTCTATATAGCTTTTCCAAGAGGAAGCGTTGATCTTTCGTTTCCGCAGGTGTTCATGGTGGACCAGGACTGCCACTCTTCATCAGGTAGGAGAGAGAAAAGGCCGCAAGCTTTATTTTACGGTACATTTCAGAAACGCACGATACCTGTGGGCACAGGGTAAAGGCAACAACAACAACAACAACAAGAATAGCAACAAAAGAGGAAAGTTTGGGGGGAACAGGGATAGGAAACGACAATGGAACTTTTTCCGCTGTATAATGATGGCTGCTCCTGCGCGGGGTGACGAGTTTAGCCACACAAGCTGCGGTCTGGAAACGCATGGGCGCAAAACGCCTGAGTCAGGCGTTGTTCCAGTTCGTGCGATGAGAAAAGGAAGAAGTAAAGTTTAGGGGCAAGCTTGATATGCTATTCAATCGCGTCTTTGGATGGTAGGCGGTGGTCGGCGGCGCATTGATATCGAGCAGTTGCTCAACTCAGAGGTGAAGGGGAAAAAGTGCCGTGGACGCAAGAAGATGAATACGGTCGCTCTATGGCAGCAGCTCCCATACCCTCGGACATGGACAACGGTGAGTTGCTGTCATTCCACCTTTGCATTTCATGCCTCTGAATATACCTTGCTCTGTACAGGACGCACACGCCTTGAGATGGACACGGAAGCTCCTACTGAGCGTTCTGCAGGCGTCAAAAGGGTCACTTTCTTTCTGTCTTTCTGTATGTCACTCTAGCTTGCGTTCCCTCTTATTGTAGCCTCGTCAGGATTTGGAGCAGGGGCGCGTGAGCAGGGTGCGTGAGCATGATCGGCGGAGGGGTGTGTCACCTGTGTGTGTGTGCGCGCGCGCAGGAGTGCGTGAGCATGATTGGTGGATGGGTCCGCGTGTGTGTGCGCAGGGGTGCGTGAACAGAGGTGTGCGAGTGCAGGGCGGTGAGAGCAGAGCAGCATAAACTGGGTCGGCGGAGGGTGCGTGAGCTTCGGTGTGAGCAGGGGCGCTTTAACAGGAGTGAATAAGGATGATCGGCGCAGAGGTGCATGTGTGTGCAGATGTGCGTGAGCATGATCGGTGGAGGGGCATGTGTGTGCGCGTGAGCAGGGGCGCGTAAGAGCAGGGGTGCGTGACAGGTGAGTGAGCACGATCGGCGGAGGGGTGTGTGCGCGCAAGGTTGGGTGAGCATGATCGGTGCAGTGTGTGTTGTGTGTGTTGTGTGTGTTGTGTGTGTGTGTGTGTGTTTGCGAAGGCCTGCGTGAGCAGAGGCACGTGAGAGCAGGCGTGCGTTGAGAGGGGTGCGCGAGCGTGAGTGCAGGGGTGCATAGACAGGGTCGGCGGAGGGGTCCCTCCGCCGACCCCGCACAGCAGCGAGTATTCATAGTTAGGAGTGAGAAATCGTAAGCTTATTTCTGTTTGCACGTCCCAGGCACCTTCGGAAAAGGCAAAGACGTGCAGGGAGCTGAGCAACCTGTACAGGCCCATGCAGAAAGGAGATGCGTCTGTAAATGGAAGCAGTGGTAATTTGTCAGAATCTTATCCCAAACCTTACCTGTCAACTGTGTGCTCTCTTAGGGCTAGCACATGCACAAACAAAGCGGTACCAGCCGACGTCGGGACTCACTCTAAGTTCCTATGCGGATATTGCTGTTGGCCACCGACTTTTCGACAACCACACGAAACAGCCGAGCAATTCGGCAGGCAGCCGAACTGAAAAGTTCACAGGCGCCCCGCAAGGGCTAATAAATTACAGGAATAATTGTTTTGCAAATGCTATGATTCAAGCTGTCAATGCAGCTGTGCCTGTCCTGCCTGCAGCTGGGCTAGAAAATCCCCTTTTCGAAATTTGTGCACTTCTGCGCAACCCCAACTTGCAAATCAAAACCGCTCATGATGCGTTACTGCAAGCGCTGGGAGAGGTCGGTGTGGACCCCGCAAGACAGCAAGATCCACACGAAGCTTACATCAAGCTTGTGGCCCGCTTCGACATGGGACATCATCTAGGTGAGTTTATGGTTTCTACCAACTTCAGCTGCGATGGTTGCGGAAAAGCCAGCAAACATGTCGAAAAGCTGAGCCCAGCGGTGCTCTCCTTGGCCATCCCTCCCAACAACGGAGAAACAACCTTGGCATCTTGCCTTTCGAAGTATTTTCGGGATGAAAAAGTGGAACGGAAATGCGAGGCCTGTAACCACAACAGCGCGTCCAAAAAAGTTGCAGTGCGCGCAGATCCGCAAAGCCTTCCTGTCTTTGCTCTGCAAATCAAACGATTTACAGGCAACCATAGGAAGAATTTTACCTCTGTGAAAACGATCGGCGATGTTGAAATCGGTGGTACGAAAGCAGAGATCTTTGCCTACGTGCTGCACTCGGGCCCGACAACAGATAGAGGACACTATACTGCCCTGGTAAGAACACTACAGCCTTCGTTCTGTCACTGTGTACCGTGTGGCTATTCATGAATTTGTGTTGTCTTGCCTGTTCACTAGGTGCGAAACCACGAAGGAAAGTGGTTTCATACAGATGATCAATCTGTTCGGCCATGGAGCCCCCAAGCGTCTCCGCATCTTGTGGAGCGTCATGGAGCCCCTATAAACATCTACAAAAGTGTCTACCTGATTTTCGGCCGGTTATCGCTACCTGCTCCCGCTTTCGGCGCACTGGAGGCACATACGCAATGTTTGGGCTTGGTACCTTGCAATATCTCCTTTCGCTTGTGTGCAAAAGCTTAAAGTGTTCAGCCGTTATGCCTGACTCTGTACTTGTGCACAGGTGCCACAGACAGGCAGTACAGCTGATCACAAAACTCGGGGTACCATTCCACAGCCTTACTCACCCCCCAGTGCACTCTGTTTGGCTTTCTGTAGATAATTTGATATCCCCCTCCCACCAATTTACTTGCGCTATTGGGATCTCATGGAATATTGCGCATTTGTGTGTTTTTAGACGAGCCACAGGAGAACTTGCACGAGCAGCATCAGCGCGAAAGTGCAAAGCTCAGCATTAAGTGCCATTGCGGTAATGAACTACGGGAAAGGTTATCCACTAGCAAGAAGAACTCGGGAAGGGCATACTTTGGTTGCGAAGCCAGGCCGTCCTGTGGCTTCTTCCTGTGGAAGAGTCACACTCTCGTTGCGTGTACGAACACTTGCCATTGCGGCAAGGCAGCGCACGTTTGGGAGGAAAAAAATGGAACAAAAACATTGCGCTGTAACCGAAGCAGAGAAAAGTGTCTCTTCAAAATGACGTGCCCAGCTGATGACAAGGGGAAAACAGGTAGCAATCCAGTAAACAGTGGTACCGGTGGCTTAATAACCTCGTCCTCCTCGTCCTCATCCGCATCGTCATCCTCACCTTCGGCGTCATTATTCTCGTCCCCAACCTTAAATCCCCAAGCAGCAGCGCAAGAACAACAGCGGCTGCCGTTTGCAAGCAAGGAAGGTCGAAAGAACAAATCTGCTGCCCCTCCGCTGGACCCTCCGCCTCTGATGCCACCGGACGCGGGAAGAATCGAGATCCAGGACATGTGCTTGGGGGCGAAGGAGAAACAGGTAAGGTCGCTTAGCCAACACTTAGAGAAAAGGCTCGGCTGGTCGCTGGGTTCCGAATGCGCAGATGGCGGATTCGAGGTCATCGCTCAGCAGATGAATGCACACCGTATTGAGGGCGGTCGCCACACTGCCAGCTCTGTTCGTGCAGAGTGTTGCAGACTGTTTGACAACTTGCCAAAGGAGCAGAAGGAACATTTGCTGAAGAACGAGCGCCATATATGCGACGAAGCCAAGTACAAGGAACAGCTTTCATTGAGTGTCGCCGAGTTTCGGAAGTTGCTCAGTCGATGTGAACAAGGAGAACCTCATCCCGATGCACCTGTGCTGTGGAACGCAGATATCGCTCGTTTGTTGTGCGAGCGATACAATCTGACAATTCACACATTGACTGGTCAGATTCGGTCGGTCGCTCAAGGTGGCGATACTCGTCTTGGAACTGGCAAAAACCATATATGGATGCTCACAGTCCTGGGTTGGTCTCTTCCTGTCTGGGGCGGCGCGTCGCCAATGCAATTGATTGCGCACGGCAAGGAGACGCGGTGTGTATCCACGCTTGTGCTATCGGCAAGCGCTCCAGTACTGGAAAAGAAAGTTTGCCCTTTGGCGTCGGGGACCAATGAATGCATAAAAGAGACCGAGACTGTTTCCATGTCAAGCGGCATGATGACGACGACCACGACCACCACCACCGCGACCACCACCGCGACCACTACGACGACGACCACGACGACCACCACCACGGAGGCGACGATGGCGGCGGCAGGGTTTGCTGCTTTTGATCAGTCCAGGCCCGCCACTACGTGCGCACGCAAAAGAGGAGCAGAGTGCAAACAGCAGTCCCAGGAAATTCTGCATTTCACTTTTACAGATGGCAAGCGACACCGCAATGACTCTATAGAAGACTTTTTACTCTGTCCGATGGTGTTTGGGAGGTTGGAGCTCAAGGACACACAGGGTAGGCCCATCATGAAAGGCAAAGTGCTTGCCAAAATCTTTCTACTCTTCACGGAAACGAATTGGAAAGACTTCACGTGGGGATGGAACGACCATTTCACCAGTTTAGAAGCAAAGGACATACAGCAGTTGGTCACGAAAAGAATTTTCATGGACGGGGCAACGTTTTGTTGGTGCTCTCGCGACAAACTGACCTCAGAGCAGCTTCGGATCGAAGTAAATGGTGGAGTGGAAAGGTTACGGAACATCCTGGATACTGCATACCGTAAGAGATACCAAGCGACACATAGGGCTGTGCCCCACGACCTCAACATCAAAGTGAAGGCGAGGGGTAGTCTGGGGCATGAAAGCACTCTGTGGTCAGGCTTTCGCCAAATGGGGTACAGACATGTTAGAAGGCTTCGTGTGGGTGGAGTTCCAAAGGACGATGCCAGAAGTCTTCTGGATTTCATGGTCGTTCTCAAGAAGGTCACTGCTGATGCACAACGGAACCATCTGTACCCAATTGACGTCGACGCTACCTTGGGCCTGGCGTGCGCATTGAGTCCCAAATCGGAAGACTTGTTAGTCAAGCATGGTGCTGTGTCAGAGAACACTCAGGAAGGAGAAGTACTTATGGCTAAATACGCAGCTCAGACCCCTTCGGACGATTACTTGCTAAAAGTGAACAACAAGGACAAGGTTGGTGAGTTTTGCAAAGTCTTACTGCATGCCAAGGAACTAAAGACGTCCAGTACAGATGGAAGGAACTATGTATACTGCCTGAGGGACAAGTTGTACGATAAGCTTCTAGCGATGTTGCACATGGGTTCCTCGCTGACCGTAAGTTATGGAGACTGTGCTATGAACGTCCATGCTAGCACTGACAACGAAGTCAACACTGCAATGCGCGACGAAGGAGGACAACTCAGACATGGATACACGCGCCCAGAGACAACCTTCTATCTCACACACCATCTCAACCCCTTTCCCACCGTGGCTGAGATGAGAAAAACCGTGGAACAAAGTGTGCGCTATTTTTGGGAGGCAGGCGCCCTTGGTAGCGCGTCCGTCCGTGAGAACATGTCCAGACTTTACAGAGACAGAGTCAGCGTGACTCTGATGCTGGATGGCGTGGCCTGGAATATGTTTGAGTATCGTTGGAGGACAGACCAGCGATGCACTGGAAGGCGGTGGAGGAACAAGAAGTCTTTCAAGAACATGCCAACCCTCTTGAAAAATATAGGTCTAATGGCGGGTGATCTCCCTTGGATGTTTTACATCTTCAGTTATGATCTTGTTTGCGACGCAACTGGTGTGGTACTCAAGGGGCCAACCATCCATGAGATCAATTCCTGTCTGCGAAAAGGATCAAGACCGGTCCTGCCAGTTGACAAACAAGGGCAATCCATCGAGCTGCAGAGTGACACATATAAGTGGCGAATGACCAACATGGAGTTTGGTTTCACCACTGTCCGAAGAACCAAGAAGGAGCAAGTAGAAGTCATGAGTCCGACTGGGCAGCCGCGGCAAGTCAACGAAAAAGTCAGAAGACTGGCCTTACAGAACTTTCCTCCCAATTGCCAGGCCCTGGGGATGCCTAAAAATGTACGGCTCTTTGAGAAGGAAGAGGATTGCCAAGCAGCAGTACAACTCCGCCTACACCAGTATCTCCAACGAGACGAAAAGCATACGGAGGAAGCCGCCGCGAGGCTACAATCTGCCAAGCTCCCTGGAAAAGGCAGCAAGCTGATAATTACATCAAAGATGCCGATACCGAGAGTCCTCCCGCGAGTCAAATCTAGCTGTCGCAGCCTGCTCAGTCTGGCGCCGGCGTTTTACGTAGTCGAGAATGTCAGTGAAAGAAGAACGTACCACGGTCGCCCTGTTTCACTAGTCATGCTGGAGGGACACCAACATCAGAACTATCGCATTGTGACAGCTGGCGCCAAGGCTCTGCATAAGCACAGCATGGATTTGCCCAGTCAGTCAGTTGGCCTTCGCGTGTACAAAGAAACCTTTGTTAACGACGGGCACCGGGATGAGCATGAGTTTTGGAGCTTAGGCAATCCCTCTCTCGACAAGCAGTCCGTGTTCGTTTGGCCAAGATGTCCAGAAATACATGAACAAACCCATCCTATTCCTTTCAAGGGTAAAACCAAATCCCTATGCGATGTTTTACCAAAAGCGGAAGAGCGCCTTCGAGTGAGGTTCTTTGCTTTTATGGGCAAACTCGGCCAGGCCATTCGTGGCGAAGTTTCGTGTAATACTATGCCACAAAAGAACATGTCAGTTTGTCTTACGGACCGTAGCGACCTACCAGTCCAGTTGGGACATGCTATAACCTCTACGCTGTTTCATATATGGCGGAAACACACTGCTGGATTTCAATTCTGGATAAAGGCTATCAAACAGAAAACTCCCACGGGAAGAGAAGCTAGGAATCTAGCCTATGAGTGTGTCTGTAAGACTTTGGAAGGCAAGGAGATCTCAGTGAACGGAGAAGCCAACAGGTTGGATGAGGAAGCGATCGCTTTCTTACAGAGCCTGCATGACAGTCAACTTCCCGTCGATGATGCAGAAGAAGGAACGGCAGACCGTCCGATTCTCGAGTGGTCCGATCAGGATGCAGAGGATTCACAGCGCTGTCTCAGATCAAATTCAGGAGAGGAAGAAAGACAGGAAGAAGAAGAAGAAGAAGAAGAAGAAGAAGAAGAAGAAGAAGAAGAAGAAGAAGAAGAAGAAGAAGAAGGAGAAGCAGCAGCACGAAAAGAAGGAGGAGGTGGAGAAAAACTAGAAAAGAAACAGCAAGACGAGGAAGAAGCCAAGGAAGACGAGGAAGAAAGCGAGAAAGAAGACGTCGAAGAAGAGAGCGAGGAAGAAGACGTCGAAGAAGAGGACGAGGAAGAAGGGAGTGAGGAAGAAGACGACGAAGGAGAGGGCGAGGAAGAAGATGAAGAAGAAGAGAGCGAGGAAGAAGACTACGAAGAAGAGGACGAGGACGAGGAAGAAGGGAGTGAGGAAGAAGACGACGAAGGAGAGGGCGAGCAAGAAGATGAAGAAGAAGAGAGCGAGAAAGATGACGAAGAAGGGAGCGAGGAAGAAGGCAAAGAGGCAAGCACCGACAGTGAGTGGAGTGAAGGAGGCGAAGGTGACAACTTTGTGCGGTGCAACTTCTTCATCAAGAACAAGGACAGACACTGTCTGAATAAGAAGAGAAAATCCGACAGCGAAAACGATACGTGGCGTTGCCGCTATCATTTGCCCAACGCTTCGCGCAGTCGAGCTGGTAGCGGGGTGACCAAACACAAACGCCGTCGCATTACCATGGCTCCAAAACAGTCAACATCATAATCATGACTTCCTCAAGGCGATCGCGACGGCGGCTTCCCATCCCAGTCTGCGCTCGGAATCAGTAGCGCCACCACGCTACACCCATCCACATTTGTGTACGCCCTCATTTTCAGGCAGTTGCTGTGAAAACATGAGGCGACAGCGAGAAAATAGAGTCAGTTGCTGTGAAAACATGAGGCGACAGCGAGAAAATAGAGTCGACGGCGAAAAAAGGAGTGGCAGCCTTGAATAGTAGTAATGCCCTGTGGTTGTAATGATTTTTTTTCTTCCTGCTGTTGCCCCCCCCCCCCCCCCCCCCTCCCTCCACACACACAGACTCGCTGCCTCGCTAACTTTTTTTTTTTTTTTTTTTTTTTTTTTTTTTTTTTTTTTTTTTTTTTTTTTTTTTTTTTTTTTTTTGGTCAAGCTCACCTCTTGCTGTGCTACACGCTAATAGCAGATGCTATGATCGCGTCATATCCTAGGCTACTGAATTGCTTTTCCCCTTCGCTTCCAGTAGAGGTTTAGCTATTAATATTCATAATAAAAAAGGGTGCCAGGTCTAGTGCCATCAACAGAATCTACTGGGGGAAGCTATGTGTGAAATCAGAGGTGCGTGTCTTATTAATATAAGTATTGATTTGACGTTCGCTTTGCACGATATTCAACTATTTATGTCTCAGCAGGTTTTAATTATTAATATTATGTACATATCAATACTAACTAACCTTGTGGTAAAATTTTAAAAAATATATTTTACACACACTGTTAATTTCACTGAAAACATTCTCTAACTATCAATCGGACCGGCCGACATCGACTGTGTGATGTGATGAAGCTGATTTTCCTGGAATTTCCCGCTTCACAAAAAACGGGCCGGACTATCTAGTTTTTTGGATACATAGGGAAATTTCAATGTTTTTTCTCCTATATATTAACCAAAGAGACCGCTTCGCACTAATAATAAGGATACGCAAATATATTGTACTAGCGCCACGGCTTATCCGTTGGTAATCAGCAGCTTCTTTCCGGATTGGGGCAAAAGCTTGCCCTTAGAACCATCTCTGATGGACAAGGAAATCGTAGAACCTTTTTGGCTCAAGATGGAGCTGGAAACATCAGTCGTGGTAGGGGAAATTCCGCTCAGGACCGTCTTAACCTGCGGCGGGTCTTTGGTCCTGTTCGACTTGAATTTATCCGAGCCGGGATTATCACCGCCGCAACTGACTTACGCCAGGTTGACGGGCGCCGTAGATAACCAACCAAAGATACCAGGTCGGGATCTCGTCAGACGTCAGCCGGGAAATGAGGCAACAGAATTCGACAGTGAGAGATCGGGACCACTTTCCCAAGAACCTCCAACAAACAAAGACGGCTATGGAACCGACGATGAACAAGACGAAGACTCTGACGATGACTTAATGGAAAAAGAGCTTCCTGACGACGGAATACACGAAAAGGGAATGATCGACAGTGACCTTCCTGAGCAGGCTGGCTGAACGCCAACGGCGCAAGCCCTAGGACGCGCAGTATGACATTAAAAAAAAGGACAGAAACAATAACTTCTTCATCACCCAGAACACGCCGAGCTTGGGTTCGGAATTTTTTTTTTACTCCAAAATAAAAGAAACCTAGTGGATCTCGAAACTTTTGCCCCCCCCCCAAAAAAAGGTTTTGTACACTTTCTTGCAAAACCAGAAGATTTTGGCTGTCTGGTGTTTTGTTTTTTTTTTGTCTACGATTTAAAAAAAAAAGAGAGACCAGACGGCCGTCAAGCAGCTAAAAAAGAGTCTAACAACCCTGGTGTTCCCCAAGGGGTTTTTGGATAAGCAGGTTTTTTTCTTTTTGGTCGGGCCTACCTTAGCTGGTTTTTTTTTGGTCTCTGTCCTTTCTCTCCCAAGAAAACGCTCTCAAGACAGGCCCTCCGACTGCGCTTTAGCAGAACTATTCGGTGTGTCTAATTGGGCGGGTTGTCTTTCTTTCACGAAAGTCGGTGTTGGCTGGAGCAGGGCGTGACAGTCGTCCCCCAACTCTAGCGAGAGTTTGTCCGCGAACAACTGCACGGCGTCCGCACGAAACTGCGAGCCGGGGCTGAACGAGCGCAGGGTTTCCAGCGCGAGGTCTAGTTGTTGTTCGAGCCTGGCTAGTTGGTGTAGGGATTGCGCCATTTGCGACAGGCGCTCCTTCCGTTCCCGCACGCTCTGGACGACTCTGTTGGCGAGCCTGGGCCTCTTGGCGGGGCGCTGATCGTCCTTGCCGCCACGGAGCGCGGGCCTGTCTGGTTGCGTGCGGTCTTCTTCCTCTTCCTGCTCGGTGTCGTCCTCTTCCTCGTCCGTGGTCACTTCGCCGGGCTCCTTGGCCGCTGCGTTGGAGCCCGGGACCATGTGGTACACCGCGGGCAGCGACAGCGACGGATCGCTGCACACGCGCTTAAACTCCTGGCGCAATTCGTCCGCGGCCGCTAGCTTGGTGAGTTGCAGCCGGTCCAACAGCTTGGCCAGAGATTCTTGGCTGCAGGCGAGGCTGGGCAGCGGGGTGCCCTTGAACTTGACCCGCGTAAAGATCACGTCTTCGGCGAACCGGCGCTTGGCCCGCTGTATCTTCTGGCGCGCGCTCTTGAGCCCGCAGTTCTGCACGTAGTTGAGGGCGCGCGACACGTCGATCAGGCCCAGCTGTGGGTCGGCCGTGATGCTGCCAAACAGGCTCACCGAGAATTTACCAGTCAGGTATTCTGACATTTCTTTTTTTTTTCTTTTGTTCCGCCCCCAACAAAAGACACAGTGCAGTGAAGCACCAAAAAAAAAGGTCCTGCCGGCCCTGCACAGCAGGCCCCCCCCCTCCCTATATCAGTAGGGAGGAGGGGGGGGTACGGAAAGAGGGCTGTGCCCCGGAGGGTACTTGCGGGACAATCTGGTGCAGCGAGGTGTGGGGGTGGGAGGGGCCGGCGAGAAAAAAAAACTGGGGAGAGCAAGTTAGCGACAAAACTCCTTCTCGGGGTTAGGACGTGATCGAATCAAACGTCCTAACCCGAGAGTGCCCAAAAAAGAGGAGTAGTGGCAGGCACTACGACAGAAAGACTCGCCTGAGATCTATGCCCACTTTCTCACCGTGGCCGCTTGTAAGGGAAGGGGAAAAAAAACAAACTGCGCAGCAAGAGGGCGGAGGCTGAAGAAAGTCAAGTAGTATTTTCTGGCAGTCGACTTCTCCCTCGCCCTCTATCAACAGAACGTGTCGAAACATGTTGGGCGGACTTCTCCTTGTTCTTTGGTATCTGGTCTCTCCAGGCTCCGTCGCGCCACACTGTCCCCAGAGCTCGCGGCATTGCCATTTCGAAATGGGAACCGCATTGACTGACCTGAAGGCCAGGGATTCCGGGCTGTGCTGCGAGGCTTGTGCCGAGCACGTAGAAGCTACGCACTGGACTTTCATTGGGGAGCACGAGTCCTGCTATCTCTTCAAGAATACAAGCGGGATCACCGAGCACCCGAACCCGCAGAATGTGTCGTGCGGGCAGTGCCGCCTATCCAAAAGCTTTCCCGTCCTGCGCACCCAAAATCTTTTCCGGCACGTGCTGGCTGTCGTGAGTGTGAATTCAGGGAGCTTTGCTGTCAACGCTCAGGTGATTTGCCTTTTCTGGGAACCCTTGTTCCAACACCTTTTTTTCTATGGCCCCGGGCTCCAGCCCGACCCCTCGCACCACTGGCTGTCCGGCCTGTCGGAGACATTATGGCAGAGAGGGTATGGCAGCTACGCCGCCCTGGCCGATGCCTACGAGAAAACCAAAGGAAACTCCTATGAAGGGTACCTGAAATTCGACGACGATCTGTACCTTAACGTCCCGTTGCTCGAACTTATGTACCAGCAGCACGGCGACAAGCTCTGGATCTCGGACCCCGAACCGCTCAACAGCCACTACCTTTCGTTTTCGCGTGGCAGCCTCACCACCGCCTTCTACCACCCTAATTTCACTTGCGCCAGGAGGTACCCACACAACCGCACGTTCTGGACGATTGGGACCGGCGATTTCTTTTACGTACCGGCAGCCAAAATGCCGGAATGGGCGGCGGCCGTCGAGCTGCTGGCTTCCCTGGGCGTGGCTCACGAGATCGCCGTCACTACCCTGGCCTGTCGTTGCTTTGCAGAAACCGACGTTGCGTTCTACGAATTCTTCCGTCCCTGGGGCATACCCTCCACTGATACCAAGGCCCTGGACAGCGTGTTCAATCGTCACGAGCACCTCGTCTTTCATCCGATCAAATGGGCTGGCAGCAAGGAGATCCGGTCCCTGGTCCATGAATGGGCGTCCTCCTGGCGCAAAGAGTACCTGTATTTTCGTTACAACACCAGCCAGGAGCTGGGGTGGATCCCTGTGCCGTACAAGCACAAACGCTGTCCACCGTACGATGCTACGAGTACCTATGAGCTCCCTTTGGAAAAGTGATTTTCGGGGGGGGGGGGAGCACCGCAAGCCTCTCCCGCCCCCCCTTCTCTCCCCAGACTTTCACCATAATTAAACTATGGGTATGCAAATGGTGAAAGGAGGGTTCAACTACAAAGCATGGCGTTGAAATAGGCACCAAGCGAGCTGTGGAAGAAACCCAAGCGAAATGTAGCACGGGGCTGAGTTTGCACGTGCTACCCCCCCCCCCGACGGAATGCAGAAGACGTTTATTGATTGATTGGTACGAGTTCGACCTCCCCCCCCCCTCCCCTTCCAGGTATTTTGTACAAGTTAATTAATTAATAATATCACCAAACAACTGCTGACCTGCGAGCCAGAAAACAGGGGGCTATGTCCCGCCGCGAAGGCTCTGCAGCAGAGCACGTCACCAAGCGCCAGCGGACAGACGCCGTCGTGCCAATCGTGCAGTGGCTATTCCTGGTGCCTGTAGATATCTGGGTGTTGGTCAGGGAGCTAGCAGGCGCGCCCGAGACCGCCGTGTGGCACAACGTGTGCAGGGAATTCAGGAAGCTGGTCACGACACCCGGGTTTTGGACGGGCTTCCAGCAGCCCGACTTCACACCAGATTATGTCCCGCACCGGAAAATACTGTCAGTGTTCGGCACTGTCTGCCGGAAGACAGGCGAGCCGCTACAGGGCCTTACCTTGCGCTGGCTGAACACACTTAGCCAGCGGAGGCTAGTAGCGCTCGTCAACGGACTACAAGTAAAGAAATTAACGGCCATGGGCTACATTGAACCGCAAACCCTCGGGGCTCTCTCTGCCATTCACAGCTTGACCTTAGCCAACAATGCCAACAACGATAAGTGCCTGCAGCGGCTGCCTAATGCCAGCACGGTAACCGTGCTGTGCCTCCAAGACAACAAGATCACGGAGGCCGATTTTAAGCAGGCACTGCCGAGATTTACACGGCTGCAACACCTGGTTCTGCAGTTTTGCACCAACCTGACGGACTCGGCGCTGCTGGCACTGACAGAGTTGCAACGGTTAGATTTACTAGAGTGTCCGCAGATCACGGGCACCGGACTGCGGGACCTCAAACTAAGGGAGCTAAACCTGAGCAAGAAACATTACCTGACCGCAGAGGGAGTCCATACCGCTTTGACCACGCTCAAACAACTGGAGAGCCTGAGCATGTGGGATCTACCAGAGTCTGAACTGGACCTGATAGCCAACCTCAAGGCACTGCGCCATTTAGATATACTAGACTGCTACACGGGCCTCACAGAAACCGGGCTCGGATTGCTGTCCACGCTCCAACTCGAGACCCTCAAGCTTACGCTCACGAGCTGCACCCGCGAGTCCTTCCGCAGGTTGCTGGCGTTGCCAGCTCTGGCCGAGCTGAAGCTGCAGAATTGCGATCTCAGCGACGAAGACCTACTCTCGCTACGGGCGTGTCCCAAGCTGGCCGGACTGCACTTAATAGACTGCAGGGCCCTGACGGACCTGACGGCCTTGACGGGCCTGCCCGCTCTGGGTGTCCTAACTCTCGGCAAGTGCTCGGGCTTACAGAGTGTGCGCGAGCTCCGGCACTGCCGCCGGCTGCGAGAGGTCGAGCTCTACCTGTGCCGGAACATCACGACCATTACGGAGCTGCAGCAATGCCAGTCGCTGCGGAAGCTGCGGATTGATTTCCAGGATGTGCCATCGACAGAGATACAAGCCTTCCAGACGCAAAGGTCCGACGTACAGCTCATTTATCGTTAGCATACGAACAAAGAAAACAACCGGCGCAGGCAAGGGTCCCCCGGTTGTTTTTTTTTTGTGTGTATGCTATTTCTCGCCGCCGACCGCCAAGGGATCTTTTTTTTCTGCTAGAGAGAGTCGGGCGCGTCCCTTTTCTGCCTCTTCCCTCCCCGGTGGCTACAGCACGCACCGGACCAGCGTTAGGACACCAAAAAAAAAAGGAAATCAGTGCCACGCTTTTTTTGGGGGGGGGGGAGAGGGAGTATTTTAACGCTGGTTGCCTGTTCTTTTTTTGTTTTTTCTAATAAAGCGGATACTACGAGCCTTAACTGCAGCACCCGGTGGGTCGTGCTCTTGTCCCTCTTGCAAAAAAAAAAAAAAGAGTGATTAGTTTTTTTTCTTAGGCCTAGGGCAGCACGTAACAGAAACGAAAACGGTCCCGATAACAGAGGCCCTGGACGATGAGGATAGCAGAAAAGCCTAGGCCACCCCAGCGCAGCCAGCTCGGCACGGCCGGCACCAGGCACAAGATCACGACAACCACAAGGTACAGAAGCCAGTGATGCAGATGGCACCAGAGAAAGCCCGCCTCTGCCGTCGCGCGGACCCCCCGCCGGCGCATTCGGTACAACCGGGCACGTAGGCTGCAGGGCTTACAATGTGAGTCTGTGCGCGGCAGCAGCACGAAAAAGATTAAGCACCAGCACAAGGCCACGGCAGCACCGACTAGCAGGGCCTCCGTCCGGAATACAGTTGGTGGTGGTGGTGGTGGTGAGGGCACGAAACGAAGAAGACGACAAGGTAGTCTCATGTCGGTGATTTTTTTTTTAAAAAAAGGGAGGAGCTAGCCAAAGGAGACCAAAAAAAAAAAGGACGGAGAGCGAAAAAAAAAAAGACCAGAAAGGCCAGAACACGACCAGCACTGCAGAAAAAAAAAGAGGGGTTTCTAGTTTACTAGCGAAACGGTCGTACGCTTGTTCGTTTAGGAGCTGAGAAAATAAGATCGTCTACATGGAAAATACCTATGATAGCATCTCTTATCGGCTTATCCTTTTCTACGAACATACATAAATCTGAGTCTAGTCACCTGAATCCTAATTCCGAAAAGAAAAGAAGAGAGAGGGAGAAGGCGGGGAAGGCCGAGAGCGAGCGAAAAGAAATGCCTCCTGGCCATAAGCCCCTGTCAGACGTGAATTGAAGGAAGAGGGAAAAAGAGATTTTGGCCGTGCGCCATTCCTTTTTTTTCTTTTCCCTCTTCCTTCCTCCGGCGCCCTCCTAAAAAAATTGAGACCAGGAGGGAGGGGGGGAGGAGAGGGGGGGCCGGTGCAGCCGAGCTCTCTGGCGGTGTCCTTTTTTTTAGGGAGGGAGAATGTCAGGGGAGGTAGCTAGCGCACAACAGAAAAAAAAAGGGCCCGAGCAGTTCGGCCGCGTGGCTCTTAAACTCGAGCTAGCTTTTTTCTTCTTGGCCGTCCGTCGGCCTTTTTTTTTTGTTTTTTTTTGGTAGTGTCTATGTCCTACGCGCGAGGTTTGTTGGCCCTGTCCGACAGCTTGTGGCCCCTGGTGAGGGTCTTCCTAGAAACCCGCGAGCTCTTAGAGTTAGCCCTGACTTGCCGGCAACTCTCAGCACTGGTCAAGAAGCGCGCGGTCTTCTGGGCAGGCTTCGCGCAGCCAGAATTTAGGCTAGCGCAAGCGGACCACCGACAATTGCTGGGCTTGTTCCGTACCGTCTGCCTGGAAGCCAAGGTCACCGTGCGCAGCGTCCAGGCCGACCACTGCTGCTCGCTGTCAGCCCCACGATTGCTGCGCGGACTACATGTGCAGCAGCTGACGTACGCTGGCGACGACAACAGCCCGAACACCCCCGAAGAAACCCGCGTAGCCGAACTGCTGTCGGCCCCGGCCTCGGTCCGCGAGCTGAAGTTCCGGACCTGCGCTGGCCTAACCGGGGCGGCACTGTCCCGACTGCGACGACCGGAGGCGCTCAGCTCGCTGGCGTGCTACGGCTGTCCCGGCATTAGTGATGCCGGGCTGGCGGTTTTGGCGGGGCTTGGCGTGCGGAGCTTGCAGCTCGTGGGCTGCCAGAAGATTACCGATATTGGTCTGCAAACCTTGGGAACGCTGGCGGCGCTCCGGCAGCTCAACTTGTCGAACGGCGGCCCGCTCACCGACACGGGGCTGGCCTGCCTGCGCGGGCTCTCGAACCTAGAATGGCTGAGCCTCGACTATACCCGACGAATCACTGGCGCGGGTCTGGGGCACTTAGCTTCGCTGCCGAAGCTCCGGCGGCTGTACCTGGCTGCCTACGAACGAACGGTAGACGAAGACGCCCTTGACTTGCTACAAGGTGTGCCCTCGCTCCGCAACCTGGTGATATTCGGCCGCGGGAGGCTGACGGTGGCCGCCAGAGGGCGCCCCAGGCGTGAAAGGCCCGGACTAGCAATACAATGGTTCGAAGATTAAAAACAATTTAATCGCCAAGGGTTCCAGACGAGGACCCGAAACAACAACAACAAAAAAAAGAAACCTCTGGTCACCAGTTTAAAAGCAGCCAGGGAGATTTCTTTTTTTTTTTTTTTGGACTGTGGTGGTTCAATTTCCTTTCCAAAAAAAAGGGGGAGAGGGAGAGGGGAGGGCAAGAAGTCTGCCCCGGGTTTAGGGGGACGTTTGGACCAGGCCAGGAACCTTAGCAACCTGATGGATCTTGACAGGCCCGTTATTTTCATCCGTGCCGACAAACGCAGCCTGAGGTTTTAGCGCGTGGTTGCTGGAGACGAACCAGGCAGAGGTCAGAGAGATGCAGTGGTTGGCGCCCAAGGGCAAGCAGCAGCTTTCCGGCCCGGGCCACTTGATTTGTAGCGTGCCTACGTCGTCGGTGGTGTGGTCGTAGTCGTGCAGACCTTCGAGTACCACGTAATCAATACCCTTGTGTAGTATTCGAGGAGACTCGCGGGTTAGTATTTTGCACCTGCTAGGCTCCAGGTTGGCAATTACGTAACGCAGCTGTCCCGGCGAGCCAAAGTACAGGTCCAGCGCGGCCGCCGCGAACCGGTGCAGGGGCAGCGTTAGGTACGCCGGCAAGGAGTGGCGTGCCTTGGGCCTGGGCTTGTGTAGGCCCGTGTGGTACTGGTAGCGGGCCGTACCCACGGTGCTCGCCGACATGGCGATGTGCACGTCGCCCCCGCGCGGGTTCCGCGCACACACCGCCCACACGCTAGGCCCGCCCTCTACTCCGTTGCCCAAACAATTCAGCATGGTCAGGGGCACCCTTTTCTCCGCGTTAGGGAAGTTAAAGCCCTTGGCCTCGGCCACGCGCACTAGGTACGCCAACTTCTCGAAGCTACCCTGCAAGCCCGCCGCGCTGACGACCCGCTGCACCAGGGACCGGTCCCTGTGCAGCCAGTTACGCAAGAAGGACAACAGCAGCTTGAAGCGCACTTCCGGTCCGTCCCTGTTCCACGCCCGAGTAATCATCGGCCATCCAGAACAGATCGTTGATCAGATCTTCTACCTGCGGGTAGGTCCAGGCCCCGTGGTCCGGCGTGGCGGGCCGCCCCAAGACCTCCAGCAGGTTGTCCACGAGGAACTTTTCCCACCATCGGTAGCCTAGCGCCGGACACTCTACTCTCGCACACGCGGTTGTTTTCTCGAGCCTCTTCGCGCCTTGGCTAACTAGCTCCGCCGTCCACAGCACGCCGCCCGTATCTTGGTAGTACACGGTGTGACAGTGCTGGCACTTTTGCATGCAAACTATCTTTTTCGAATAAAATTCTTTTTTGTGAGTTAGGGGAGAAATTGGTGGCCGTGGTGTTAGAGAGCGAAAAGGTAGGGTTCCTTTGGGAAGAAAGAAGGAGGGGAAAAACAACCAAAAAAAAAAGTGCGCGGACGGGACAACCAGTACAATCGGTAAGGACAGCAGGTGCAAGGCAAAAAGATGTCTCCCGTCCCCTGCATTTTCATTAGCTGTCGGAAAATGTCACGGGAGAATACGCACCGGTGTTGGAAGTTTGGTTTTTTTAACTTGTAAAAAAATTTAAAAACCTTTTCCCCCTAAAACAAATTGGCACTATTTAAAGTCTGAGGGCGGAATCTTGCCAGTCTCAAAAAGAAGCAAGCCAAAAAAAAAGCAGCCTCCCTCGTCCTTTTCGCTCGTCCCGAACATTCATTGTCTGTCGGAGAGAGAATGACAAGAAGAAGATTTCTTGTGGCTACAGGTCAGGCCAGCTTCTGCCTAAATAAGCCAGCGCACCGGACAGCCCCGTTGGTTTTTTTTTCTGCTTAGAGCTGCGGTGGCTGCTCGTCGCTGCCCAGCGCGCTCGACAGCCCCTTGGTTTTTTTTAGGGCTGCGGTGGCTGTTTCGTCGGTGTGGGGGGCCGATATTGTGCAGTCGCTGTTGACACGGAAGGCCTGGACGTGGCCTGCCTCGTAGCCGCTGACAAACAGCCGGTCTCCGAACGCCGCGAGGGTGGGCGCGTAGGCCAGCCCCGGCGTGGGGCACACGTACACCCACCGGCCGGCCGGGGTAAAGGCCTGGACACGCCAGGCGCCCGGACAGTCCGCGACGAAGAGCAGGCCCTGGCACCACACTAGTGCGCGGGGGTGGTACAGCGCGCCCGCTTGTGTGCCCTGTTGTCCCCAGTGTGCCACTAGTCTGCCGTCCCGTACATCCAGGGCCTGCACGCGGTGGTTCAGCCCGTCGGCGATCCAGAGAACGCCGTCGGCGACCGTGAGCCCCGCGGGCGAGTGGAACTGGCCGGGCTCGCCGCCCCGCGACCCCCACTCGTGCAGCAAGCGTTCGGAGCCCGGCTCCGCCGGGACTGACAATACTTGGACTACGTGCCGCGCCCGATCCGTGACATACAACGTGTCGCCCGCGGCTGCCGCGCCGTTGTAGGCCTGATCCCCCACACCAACAGTCGTACTTGCGGCCCGCGGCCGAAATCCGCCGCTGATGACGACCAACCCGCTGGTGTCGATCGCGTAGAGGCGGCCTTGGCACGAGACCAAGGCCAGCGGCCGCAGGCGGCGCCCTTTGTCCAGCACGCGCGGTACGCCCGGCCCCGCTGACGCTAGGTCAAAGCTCCAGAGATTACTACCCCCCTCTTCTAGGACGTGTAGCAGGCCGCCGTTGACGCACAGTGCTGCGGCGCGGCGTACCGTCTGCTGGCGGCCGGGCTGTGGCAGCGCGTAAGTCGCGCAGGGCGTCGTCACCAAGGGTAGTTGGAAATCGACCTCCGCGATCCGCGGCTCGCTGTGGCGCACGATCACTGGCGTGAGTGGTGGGCACCACAGCAGCAGCAGGCCGGCCAGCGCTGGCACCGAGACGATGACACCCGGGGGTATAATGAAGGTACTGGTTTCGCTAGTCTCGGTGTATATAACACTGAGCTGCCGCTGCTGTGCGATCTGTTCGAGCTCGCGCTCATGCTGGCCCACCAGCTGGTTCAACTTGACGACCTCATCGCTCAGGGCGCTTCGCTCGTCGTCTTCCCCGGGGGGCTGGCGCAGCTTGCGTTCCAGCGCCGACAAGTCCAAGTGCAACAGCCGCACATCCTCGCGCCGCTTCTGCAGCACGTGCGCCCGTTGTGCTCGAGCCTCCTCAGCCCGCAGGCCCAGGTCGTCGGCCAGCGTAACAATGGTCAGCCGCAGCGAGCCGTTCGCCTCGAGGGCGCCTTGTAGTCTCTTGCCTTGCAGATCGAACGTCTGCGAGTCGGAGCGCCATGTCGCCAAGGTCGTGAATACGCCGGAGCAGCAAGACAGCAGTTCTCCCCGCGGAGCTGTAGTTTGCATGAACTGGCAAAAGGGGAAGACCTGCCGAGAAGTTCAGGCCCCACAGCCAGCGAAGCGAGAACAAAAAAAAAATGTCGAGGCCACGAAGGCGAAAGCGAACGAGAGGGAAAGGATGTCTGGGGAAGGAGGAGAGGGAGGGGGGCCCAGTAACCGAGCGGTTTTTCTT
>WBZZ01001472.1:10000-25000 GCA_019918135.1 Paulinella micropora
TTAGTAAGAAAACAAATGATTTAAGCACATTACAAATCGTTAAATTTTTTATGAAATATATTAGCAAACCAAAGTCGCAAAGGGCTAGTCGCAAACCAAGGGAAAAAATAATCAAATCTGATTTCAATCGTCTTGAACACGAGAACCGAAACCAGATACAAAGCAAATTACAAAAGAAATATGAGTTAATACATGACGAGGAAGAAAAGGAAAAGAAGAAAAGGGATGAGATAGAAGAGGAGAAGAAAAGGCAACAAAGAAAAGACATAGAAGATATTAAGGAACGACAAGAACAAAAAGACAGAGAACTAAGAAGGGAACAAAAACTCATAGAGGATGTAAAATATGAAGAAGACAGAAAAAATAGAATACAAGCATTGCCACCGCCACCGCAATATCAATATATTATGCCACCACAATTTGGACAGCCACAACAAGCACCACAATTTGGACAGCCACAACAAGCACCACCATTTGGAGCACCACCACAAGCACCAGCCTTACCTAATTTAGGAGATGAAGCACCATTGAAAACGAAAGAGCAATATGAGGAAGAAAAAAAGCAAAAGCAGAAAGATATTGAAACACTGAAATTAGCAGGATATACAGATAAATTCATTAAAAAGATAAGTCTCAAAGACTTACAAAAAGCCAGTCAAGATATTCAGATGGCTATAGTCACAGCGACATCTTTAGAAGAACAGAAAAAGTTAGCAGAAGAATATAAAGAAAAACTTGAAAAGGAAAAAAAGAAAGCAGAAGAAAAGGGTAAGCATCTTGAAAATTTACAAATTAATCAATTTTTAATCTCTGGATTTTCAAAAACTTATCACCCAACCATTACCATAAAAGAGTTAACACATGCTTTAAAAAAGAGACTAGATAATGATGGTCATAACAAATTAAATTACAAAGACACTTCAAAGCGGATTATTAACATGATTAAAATGTTTAATATTGATGTTGGAAGTGAGGTGAAAAACGTAAAAAGAAAAGTGGCGGATTATGCTAGATATGAAGAGTATATGGGGTATCTCCAAAATGTTGGAGATGTTAAACAAAAGGGGAATGGAGCGAAAACATTGAATGAATTAATTGATAAGGTATTTTCAATAGCGAAAATAAAAAAATACTTAGCCCGCAAAGATTGGAAATACACAATGAACAAACATGACTTTGTAAATACTCTAACGAACAAAATGACAATAGACCCAAATGTAGATAAACAAGTTTCAGCGGATTTAAATGTTGATGAAGGGATGCCACTGGATGGGGTTTCACCCCCTACCATACCCCCGAGCGTCGCGGAGACACCGCTACCCCCTACGATTACCTCATCATTAGAACAACCACAGCCAGAGCCAGATGAACAACAGCAAGATGAACCACAACCACAGCAACCAGAAAAGCCAGTTGACGATGTTTATCAACAAACGGGAATGAGTGAAACGAATGAGAGTGTAGATGATAAATATCGGGAATTAATGACTAATGAAATAGATGACATAATGAAAAAATATGGATGGTATCTCGGAGCGATAGCAACTGATGAAATCTACAAACTAAATCCAGAAAAAAGAAAGCGATACGGATTTATTATGAATTTAGATAATCACAAACAAGCGGGGTCTCATTCGATTGCTATATGGGTAAGTCTGGATAAAGACAGGTCAGTGGAAGTCTATGACCCATTAGCACTTTACCAACCAACGGAAGACTTTCAACAACAAATTAAACAACTAATTGACAAAAGCCACCCCGTTAGTTATTTATTAATGAAGGTTAACCAAGTAAAACAACAGAGTGATACTTCCTCAACTTGTGGATGACACTCAATGAGATTTTTAATGGAGCAAGCGAAAGGTAATCGCTTTAAGTTTAGTTCGGGTTTCACAGACTTAAAAGAAGAAGAAGCGGAAAAATTAAAAGCACAGAATGGTTATGTTAATTTTGGTACATACATATAAAAGATATTTATCTATAATATACGCATCATGGAGTATAAGGGAGGAAGAAGTTCTGGTATCTATTACATAAATAGTAAAAACCGAATAACTGATACTGACAGCGACTTTACACACGAAGTCAATTTGAAATCGCTTGATAATCCCACACATTGTAAAATTCTTCATATCTATGTTCCAAAGTCATATTACTCTGTGGCTTCGCCATATAATACTTTTACTCTTAGCGAAGACGGGTATGATGCTTTAATTACTATACCTGAGGGAAACTACACAATGAACAATCTAAAAAATAAGTTGTCGGAGGTGCTAACCGCTGACAGCCCAAATAATTATACTTATGTCGTCTCAAGTAATAATACCAACATAGAACCAGAAGATTGCAAATTAACATTCAGTGTGTCAGAGAATAAAGGTATTCAACCTCGATTTATATTTGATGGTGAAACCCGTATTCACGAGGTAATGGGGTTTGATAGAAACTCCACATATTTCTTTGCTGATGATTTTATTAAATCACCAAATGTAATTATTTTAACTGGTGAAAAGACTTTGTATCTTCAATCGGACTTAGTGGGGGAAGGTGATAATCATGTGCTACAAGAAATATACACTGCCAACGAAATACCATTTGGAGCCGTTATATACGACGGAAGCGGGTCTGAGTATGGTAAGAAATTATCAACCAGTTCAAATAATGTATTTAGGTTTTATCTTACAGACGAAAACGATCAGGCTATAAATCTTAATGGTTTGGGTATTGTAATGACTTTGTTGATTTACAGAGAGACTAATTATTTTAAATTTATTTACATCCTTTTTCAATTTATTAAAATCTAGGTAATTTAATTAATTTTTGATTTAATTATTTTTTTTCTATGAATATATTTGTGTATTAATCAACTTACACTACTGCCTAAAAATCAAAAACAAAATGCCAACTCAACACGGAGGCGAATTAGACTTCAGTAAGACTGATTATATCAGTGCTTCTTATCGTTTGAATAAACTTGCCCCACGTGAGGGTTCTGGAACCTTTGAAGTCACCACTGCTGGAGTGCAAGAACGATCATTTGACCTTATCAGTCGCCCGTTCAATCTCGCCCGCTCTTATTTGAGTTTTACTTATACTATGATAGCAGCGGGCGCCAACACTTATTCAAGAATTTTTATGGACTGCCTTTCACAAATTAGCCAGATACAACTTCAGACCCGTAGCGGTGTTTATCTGTGCGACCTTAACCATCTCAGAATGGTAACTAAGATGCTCTGGAAACCAGAAATGAGTTTGAAGGATTTCTTAGACCTTCCTAACCACGGCGATGCTAGTGGATATGGTTGTATGCTCCAAAAGTGTAATGCTAACGGCTTGATTAACGTTAGTGTTGTTGAAGCAACTAGAACATCCTTTCGTGCGGCTGCCGATGGTAATAACGATGTTGCTGCCGCAACTCAGGGTCTATTGCGTGAGCCAGTGATTTCTGCTCGTCGTCATGATGATGCTGCTCTAACGACTGGAGTTGGAGCACTATCCGCCGTAAATGTTAATTACAACGAGGCGAAGTATCTTGTGGGAAGTGGAGCGAATGCCGCTTTGGCCATTAACGTTAAAATTCCTTTGGGTATGATTATTAACACTATTTTCGCACTTGATAAGACTATTATGTTTCCAGAGATTTTGACTATGCGGATTGTGTGGGGTGCTACTGACAGAACTGGTTATACGGTGACGAATGGTGCCGCTACTTGTCTTAGCACTGCTTATCTTGCCGCGCTAAATGCTACCATGCCTATGGCTGTATCTGCTGATGTCACCAATCTTGCCTTGTTTCTTGCGGTTGAAACGAACCCTGATGTCATTCAATCAATCCAGCAGAAGATTGCTAGCCCCGAAGGCATGAACTTCAATATTGATTATCCATATGTTTATAAGAATACTACACAAGCAAGCACAAGCCAAAACATTATTATGCGATTTGACAGAGGTCATGGGCGTCGTTTGAAGAAGATTTATCACTCTGTTTTTAACACAGAAGAAAGAAAGAACACAGCCTATGACAACGATAACCGCGCCGCCGCTAAGGTTGTCAATTTCTACACTACTCTGGATGGTTCCCGCCAGCAAGAATTCAACATCGACACAGCGAGCGAAGAAGACTATATGTATTTGAAGCTAAAGGTTGAGGGTTCTGCCTTGTTGAATAACGATGTGTATAAATACAATTGGTTCTGAGTTGATGCTTGGGATAATACCCGCCCGCTATGGAGCAAAGACCAGAATGAAATCAGTGGTTTAAGCCTTGATACTGAGCGACGATGGGAGTTTATTGCGACCACCGTGTCTGCTGCCTACAACCACTACACCGTGGCCATTACTCAGCGAGAGGTTCAGGTTAAGGCAAATATGATTACGATCTCATAACTACGCCAGTGAGGTAATATGTAATTATTAATTTTAATATTTAATTTATTTTTTTGATAATATAGACCAACAATGTCCCATCAGAGAAACTTAATCGCACAAAATCCCGACGGCGAATTTATAAATGTCAGTGCTGGATATGATGGAAACCTTGAAACTAATAATATGAAGACCGCTTTTGGTGAAGCAACTAGCGCGCAATTAACACCAGTATTACAGGAAATCTTTCCATATACCATTAATACTAGGATATGGACAAAAACAGAAACAAAATCGTCTGTGTCATTCTTGAATAATATGGCCGAATTGAAAACAACTGCTAATGCGACGGCGGATGCTGGATTAGTAAGTAAAAGGAGAATAAAATATAGAACTGGAACGGGTGTCCTCGCCCGCTTTACTGCTATATGGACAACGATGATACAAAAGATTACTATTCATATATTGGAATAGGAAATGACCTTAACGATGGATTTTATTTTTACAAAAATCAAGCAGGAATGAATATTGCGCATTGTTCGGGAGGTGTTGTAGATTATATTGACCAAGTAGATTGGGACGACCCTTGCGATGGAAATTATGCTATGCCAGACTTAGACTGGAGCAAAGGAAATGTATTTCAAATTCAATTTCAGTATCTTGGGTTTGGTGCTATTAAGTTTTATATTGAAAATCCCATAACAGGATTATTTCAATTAGTTCATATGATTGAGTATGCTAATGCTAATAATGGTGTAAGCCTGCGAAATACGACATTACCCTTTACAGCAGTAATGAGAAATGATGCAAAGACTGGAATACAAATTCTTAAAACAGCGAGTGCTAGTTTATTCATTGAGGGGTCAAATACTATTAATACAAGTATTACAAATACTGCGGAAGGAGACGAAAAAACGAGCACCACTGAAAGCCCCATTTTAAGTATCAGGAATAAAGCACTATTCAATAATAGCCTAACCAACTATTCAAATGTCTTTCCTTCCTTGGTAAGTATTACGAATGAAGATACTAAGTCAAATGTCGTCAGAATGGTATTGAATGGGACACTAACAGGGGCTGGTTTTGCCGATGTTGATGCCACAACTTCAATCGTAGATACAGACAAAAAAGCAACCGCTATCGCCAACGGAACGACAATTTTTAAGATTTATGTAAATGCTGGCTCTACTCAACAGATTAATCTCAGAACTTATGAAATTCAATTAACACCGAACGATATTTTGACATTCACACAGAAAGCTGTGACGGCAGGTGCTGGTAGCAATATTAATGTAATCGCGAACTTTATTGAAGACCATTGAAGCAAAAAAATTTAATAGAAGAAGATGTCATAATATTATCATCACAAATATTTTTTTACCGCATCTTTGTTATTAAAATAAGGTTGTTGAATTAAATATTCAAGGTATGGTTTATCAATCTTAGCAACATCTTCAATTTTCCTTTTTTTATACTTATCATATTGAAGAACAACATCTTTCTTTAATATACATCCTTCTTCTGTACATGTAGCATTCTCTATCTCTCCAATCTCAAACTTGTTTGAAATCTCCAACGTGTTGGAGATACCTACATTAGCCTTTATTTCGGTAATACCCGTTTCTTTTAAATCTGCAGTCGTAAAAGGAGTGCTTTCTTCTTCGTCCGTCATAGCCTCCAACGGAATTACTACTTTAACATTATCGTCTATGTTGGAAATCCCAACATTGGGCTTGTATTGCTCATAGAAAGAAACAATGTCGGGCTTTGTCCATTTAATGGTCGGCTTTTTTATTTCGCCGTCAAGGTTCCATTTTTCAATTTCATTCAAGTAGTCCTGCTTGGTGCTTAGGTCTGTCATTGATATATATACTGCAAAATAATTTTTATTAAATGTATTTTTTTACTTCACTTTTAATGTCAGTAAATTTCTCAAACCACTGCTGTTTCATAACCCATTCAAGATATGGCTTATCAATAACCGCTACATCTTGAATTTTCTTACCTTTATACTTACCAAATGTAAAAGTATCCTTTGGCTTGCCAGCCCGCGCCTTTTCAATCATTTGGATTTCGTCAGTAATTATCTTTTCAACATCGGTAAGAGAAAATGTTTCTTTTTTATTTTCAATAGAGAGTTTCTCAAACTTCTCGCATAGTCTGGTTAGGGCTGTCATAGTATAGTATATGGTATATATTTTATTGAAAAAATAAATAAATAAAAAAATTATGAAGTTGTTGTAACTGGACTTCATAACCCAAAAACCTATATTGTTTTTGCTATACTAAACATCATTAATATCCAAACGGTCGTGTTTCAATCGCATTCTCTACAATTCCGATAACATGTCTTTTCGTATATGTAAAACTAAATATCTTTTCTAAGTATTTGCTTGTTATTTTTTTCTTTTGTTTGTCTCGCGTTATCTTGTTGTTTTCTATTATAACTACTTTTCCAGACTTCTCAATTCGCTTAGCAATCCTTAATTCTTCCTCAGTCTCTAACAATTCGGCCAGTTCATTTTTACCCTTCTCAAATAATTCAGTGTTTTTAATACCAAGCCCGCAACTTATTACACTTAACATATTAGGTAAGTTTAAGGCCTTCTTCGTCTCGTAATTCATACTAAATCCTTTTACTTTCATACAGGCTTTGCCGTTATCTAATAAGTATCCGTAGCACTTTGCCCCGCCTCCAACGAAGGTCTTTATCTTGGCTCCCTTTAATTCATCTGTCCAGTCCCCGAGTAGTTTGCCCGTCTTTACATCATCTTCGCCTTTCGTCAGGTCTGTGGTATATATTACACTATCCGTATCGTAGTATAGAATTCTCCTGCCTAGTCTGTCCATCATCTCATAAAGTCTCATTCTCGCGTGGCAGGTAGTAAATAGAGCAACTACAATATTTGTCTTAATCGGGTCGCTGACCGCATCCTGTTTTAAATCATAACTGGCCTCTATTATTTCGTCGTTGATTATGTTAATGTTTATGTTATCCACTGATTTATCGTTCATTAGTTTGTATAGGGTTTCCTTATCCCTTATCATTTTGTTTTGTTTTTTGTTCTGCTTCTCTCCAAACTTACCCCACAAGGAGTTCAAGCACAACTTAGCCACCGCACGGCGACCTGAGTTTTCTTCTATTTTGTTTTCATCCATCTTAACACCCATTTTGATTTCCATACTGCTTATGTAGTTTTGTTTTTCCTCGGCCGTATTGCATCCTGCTGGATATCCACTTGATTCCTGCTTAACCTTCAAGAATGTTTTTATGTATTCCTTGAATATGCTACTGCTCTGTTCTTTCCAGTGCCATACTTCATATACTTTCATTAACTTATACCCTTTATCTAAGGCCTTGTAAATTTCTGGAGTTGCCCAAGTTCCTGTTATTGCCCGCTCATTGTCGGTGTGCTTGCATTCGCCGTGGTGCTCAGTCATCCCGCACTTATCGCATAAGTAATACATCATCTTGCCTCTGTCCGCTTTTGGTAAGACTGGGTGTAGTAATCCTCTCGGCGGTAGCATCTTAACCTTAGCCACTCCAAAGTATTCCTTTTTTATGATTTTGTTTCGCATATCTTTTCGTTTATCTCCGACATGTCGGAGATTATCATCATTTGGTCTGATGATTTCGTGGTGCCCGCTAGGGTAAAGGTCATAATACATAACGGTCGGATAGAGTGAGCATATGTCAATGTATTTCGCGTATTCTTCGCTGTGTCGTGATTTCCAATACAATGTTAGAGCATTCGTTCTACCTCCAAACATTGCTTCTCGTGGGTTTAATCCTTCTTGTTCCATAATTCGTTCGTTGGTATCCTCGGCCAGTCTTTCACTGGTTTTCATCAGGCTCCAATCACATTCCCAGACACTTATTACTTTTACCTGTTGGCTCAGTTGTTTTTCTCTTCTCATTATTTCCTTGTATAGTTCACCCATAGTCTTATTTTTCTTGGCATTCATTGCATTGCCGTTCCAACACTTCTGACAGCCGTGCCAATGACACCCGTAAAACTCATAAGCGATTTTGTTTTTCTCGTCCCAGCCATCCACATATATTTTTTATTGCCCGAGTTGAAACATTTTTTCACCTCCGTTGAATGCGTGTTTAATATCGGTTTTGTCTAGTCTGCTTCTGTAGGCTAACCATTCAACACAAGCCCTTGAAGCCATCCTGTTTTGTTTTTCCGCTTTCAATACCGCAATTGAATTAACAGACATAAACTTAGCACGATACAGAGCCATAACACAACTCGCAATAGTTGTATATTGAAACGGGTCAATACCGAATTCAAGAAACTGCTTTCTAAAATCTATACACCCCTTTCTAAGTATATCAACATCGCTATGACAATACTCAGCGATTTCCTTCGCCATATCGAAGTGGTTGTGAACACTATCTCCGACGCGTCGGAGATTGACCTGTTGTTCATACCATTCTAAAAACTCCTTTCTCTTATCTCCTCGCATAGTGTCGTAGCCGTAATGTTTCTTGTGTGGCATAACCCCAACATAGTTTTTGTTCTTGTCTGTGTTAAAGAAGTGCGGAAAGTATCCTTTCTTAAGTTCCGTTAGTCCGAATGTCTTTGGAAAGTCAGACAATGGCATCGTAAGGAAACTCAAACTATCAATGAAGCGGTATTTCTTATGTGTCATCATCATTATCTTACCGCCTTGGTAAATGACAAATGGTGTCTGTTTGTTATCTACAAGCCACTTAAGAATAAACTGACAATCATAACCGCGAGCATTGTGTGCGATAAAGGTAAATCCGCTGTGCTTAGTGTCAAAAGCCCAATTACAAAAATCTTGAATGTTCTTATGAATGACTGGCGGTTCTTTAGCATCGTAATACTGGCTTTCAGCATGATTAACAATGTGCTCGCCTGTGTCCTGTGTCGCTTCAAAGTCAAAGAATATGTATTGCTCTGACGGTGGTAAGATTTCTTTTTGGACTATTTCACATTGGTGCTCTAGTGGTTTCAGTTCTTTACAATTACGGCATTTCGCATATCCGCATTTATGTATGTCATTCTTCCTGTAATTCAGCCCGCACGATTTACATTTCGCTTTAACATCGCAGTTTGTTGTCCTGTGGTTATTAAAGCATTCCGTGTTTGGAAACTTTCTATTACACTTCTCACATTCTTTCCACTGGCTCTTGTCGTTTATTCCCTTACATCCCTTGGTTTCGCAGATACTACATTTGGCGTCGCAGGCATGTCTTTCCATATACCCTCTTAGACACAACTCGCAGAAATTCTTTTTTCCTAGCATAGACTTCATGTTAGTTATGGCATCGTAATGTCCTTCAGTCTTTAGAATGTAAAGGTTAGTCAGCCGTTCGCCGTTCGCATCTACTAAATTAGTCTTATAGACGATTTGGTCAGGAAACTCTACGATAACCAGATTGTATTTAATGTGATTAGCGAATGTATTAATTTCTTGTATCCCACACACATCCTTAATAACTTTCGCTTCATCGTGTAAAGACTCATCCATTTCCTGCTGTATCTTTCTCTCCATTAATATTGTTTTGTATTTTTGATGTTTTTCAATTTTTGCTTTGACAACAACGATTGCTCGTGCTATTGGTATAAGTTATCGCTATTAGTAATACAGTTATAAGTTATCGCTATTATTTGTTGCCTCAGCATAAGTTATTAGTATACAGATAGCACGAGTTATCGCTATTATTTGTTGCCTCAGCATAAGTTATCGCTATTAGTAATACAGATTACTCCTTTCTTTCTATATACATCCAGTTTGTTCAAAACCTGTAGCCTTGCCCCGCCCGTATGCATTTTAACAGACTTTAATACAAACTTTAATTTATCAAAGTTGGTGCCACTTTCATCCATATAAAGACTTTCGTTGCTTTGAAATATTGACGACAATCTTTCTAAAACTTTTTCAACCGAGATTTCATTGACATAATGTTGGCCTGTAGATACTTTGCCATAATAATCTACAAACTCAATACCTACATCAACCTTATCTCTTTGCCCCTGTCGTTTTAAAAAGTCGTTCAATATGATTTCAATAAATCTTATTACATCTCGCATAGTGAAAGACCGAAAGTTTCCATTCAACACAACCCTGTAAATACTTTCGTTTATTCCAAGTTTGTGCTCCTTTCTGTCGTCTCGCTTGATTTCGTAATTGCCATATCGCATCAAGTCTCTGACATTTTCCTTGATTTCTTTTTTCTCTTCAATCGTAGGTAAAGGTGGCGCTATTGGTATAGCATGGTGTTCGAAATACACCGCACCTCTTACTTGGTTCAAGTAGTTTTGGGCAGTCAGTGTATCAATTTTATACCCCTTACCTTCGGTTTGATATATAGCACATCCCGACCCCTGACAGACTTGATTTCGTAATTTATCTTATATTCCCTTAATCTATCCAACCTGTAGACCTTGCCGTTATACGTGTGTGTCTCCATGTTTGATAAATATATCTAAGGAAATATAATTTTATAAAATTAAAATAATTTCTCCGTCTCAAATGTGGAGTGTGTCCTGTGTCCCTGTGTGCCTCTATATAGTGTTGTGTCCTTGTCTTTAACATAAAATTCACCCATACCCCCGTCGAAATGATTTCAATTAGATCGGAGAAATTGTTGTACGGCTATGCTATGCTAGCAAAACCCATAAATCCTATTAATCTTTTGTCTTTCCAAGTCTGATCGTACTTGCTATATCCTGAACCGCAATGGCAATTATTTTCCATATAACCACACATACTACATCTTTCGTCTTCTTCTTTCTTAACTTGTTCAACCTTAGATTTTAACAACTCTACGTTTTCTTTATGTTTATTAGATTTCTTATGCTTACATTTACTTCCATTTGTAATCTCTGCTCCACATTCACAAATATAACTTTTGATTATCCATTTCTTAATTTTTTCATTTTTAATTGCTTTTCTTTCACTGTCGTAGTTTATTTTCCATTCTTCATATTTAGGTATTACAAGTTCTTTATGATATTTATTTGCTTCTTCCAATGCTTGCTCTTTTGATTTGCCTTTTCCTATGCAGAAACTCTTACACATAACTTTTCCTCCTTCTCTCCATTGAACTTTCACCATAGGTCTTTTTTCATTATTCTTAACCATTACGCAACCTTTTGAAATCCTGAACAGCGTCATCCTATATATGTGTCTTTATAATTATTTAAATAGAAATTAACTTTTAAGACTAAGGCTTATTTGCTTATAATTGCTTTCTGTATTGTTTGTTTGCGAAATGAAGAGGAGAGCCGTTGGAATGATTTTGATTTCAACGGAGGTATGTATTGAAAAGTGTGCCAAAGTGGCACCCTATACTACTCATATCACAATAGACAAAAAACAAAACATATCACAGTCATGCCAAACACCTCTAATCATACAAATATATAATAATAAGCTAAAAAGCAAGCCAATACACACAATAATAGGTATGTATAGACGCCCGCTCAAAAATCACGATAAAGATTTTATACAGGCGCTTCAGAATAGAATAGACAACATAGTCTCCTAGACAACATACACAAACCGCACACAGATATGCATGAGTTCATTATACATAACAATCTATACACGACAATAAACAAAGCAACACGACACGACATACACCACAACTCAAGCACGCTCATTGACATGATACTCACCAACATCAACACCGACATTGAATCAAACATAATCAGCCCATGCATATCTGACCATCACCCAATATACGCAATAATACATACACGAACAAACAAACCAGACACAGACGTGACACCAAGACTTACAAACAGCAATTACAACAAACACAGAGAATCTATAATAGCAGACCTAAAAACACAGCTAGAATACATAGCACAAGGCACAGAAAACACAGACACAAACCAAAAATTTCGAGAGCTACAGTCAACAATAACAAAAGTTATAGAACACTATGAGAGGAAGCCCAAACAAAGCAACAGAAGAAAAAGCTGGTGTAAACCAAAAATAAAAAGACAAATAAGAAAACGACACGCGCTATACAATAGATGGAAAGATAACCCAACGGTAGAAAACAAGCGAGCTTACACAACACACAAATACAAAGTAAACAAAATAATACACAAAGCAAAGCAAGAAGAAATAATGAGAGTACTAGAAGAAAACAAATACAATCCGAAGAAACAACACAGAAAACTCAAAGAACTAGTCCCAAACAACAAACCACCAAGAAAATCACCAGCAGTAGCGTACTACAACAACAAAACATACACAGACCCAACAGACATAGCAAATGCATTCAACGATCATTACATAACAATAGGCAAGAAAACAAGCAACAACATACCAAAGATAGAACAGGAAGAAATTGTAGCGGCAGAGACACACACACACCCTAGCTTCAAACTACAAACTATAACACAGGACACAGTACAAAAAACACTCAAAAACATAAACAGAGACAAAGCAGAAGACATATATAAAATAAAGCCTGCAATAATAAAAGACATGCACACTTACATCGCACCCACGCTCACAGAACTATTTAATAAAGCAATAAAGGAAAATAGTTACCCAGATGCACTAAAAACAACTAAAGTAATAGAAATATACAAAGCTAGCGACACAAGCATGCCAGTAAACTACAGACCTATTTCATTACTACCAATAATAGCTAAAATCTTCGACACAATAATAAATAAACAAGTCATGGACCATCTAACGAAACATAACATAATATCACATACGCAATACGCCTTCCGCTCGAACTCAAACACGACAATGACAGTCCAGACTATCCTAAACCAAATACACAAACACAAAGACAGAGAAGAACTCGTGCTAGCGCTTTACGTAGACTTGTCAAAAGCCTACGACACAGTAGAACATGCAAAGTTAATTAAGAAACTCAGGACAAACTTAAATTTTTCCGAAGACACTGTTAGTTTCTTTGCATCCTACTTTTCAAACCGAGCTCAAGAAGTACACACACAGCACGCAAAATCACACAAACGCACTATAACACATGGCATTCCGCAAGGCAGCACGCTATCTACTACTTTCTTTTTGCTATATATTAATGACATTATAAACATAATAAAACAAGGAACAGTATACACATATGCAGACGACACAACACTTATAATAACAGCAAAATCACCCAACAACCTACAACAAAAAACACAGACAGAAATAACCAAACTAATCAACTACTTCCACTCCAACAACCTCGTACCAAACCCAACCAAAACAACATACACAATCTTCCACAAAACCAAACAGAACGTAACAATAAACATAAACAACTACACACTTGAACAATGTAAACATGCCAAACTACTAGGCATAACACTCCAACACAACCTGCGATACAATCAACACATAAGCAACATCATACGCAAACTACAGCCAACAATCACTTCTCTCCGATACGCACAACAATTTCTCCACACAACAATCATGAAACAACTATACTACACGCACATCTTCCCTCATCTCATTCAACACATCTCCATCTGGGGGACCCATGACAAAAGCAAAAAATACATACAACCACTCATAAAAATACATAAAAAAATCATCAGAATAATAGCCAAGACTCATTACCGATCACATACTAAACCGCTCCTCGACCAACTCGAAATCCTTGATATCACTCAACTATATAAACTAAGAGTTTGTATAGAAATCCACCCATTCATCCATCCCGCCAAAGAACTCAACAGACCACTACACGACAACACCTTCACCCCAACAAATCATATCCATTCATACCATACTCGACACTCAATCAAAAGCAACTTATTCATCGACCACAACACCCCATATCAAACAAAACTGTTCCTGCATCAATGGAACCAACTCCCACAAGATATCAAGGACACAACATCACTCAACATCTTCAAAAAGCGGATAAAAGCTCACCTCCTAGAACAACAAAAGCATAATAATAATAATGATAATAATAACAACAATGACTACAACACACACACACACACAAAAAAAAAAAAAAAAAAAAAAAAAAACATCAAAAACAAAAAAAAAATTAATTAATAATTAACTTATATGCATACATATATATATTTATATATGCATAAATAAGTTTATATTAAAAAAAACACACACACACACACAACAGCAACCATCCACCAGCATGGTCTTTGAAGAATCCTCCGCCGGACTCCGTCCAACGAATATGGTCTCCCAACCACACCAACAAACCACTCCTTCACTTGCCCCTCTCTTTTCTCTCTCTCTCTCTCTCTCTCTCCTTTTTTTTTTTTTTTTTTTTTTTTTTTCCTCTCCCTTCTCATACTACTGTCCAGACATATTCACTGAACTACTAATTTTCACTCACTCCGATCATTCTAGTATATTACTACTGATGCAAACATAAACATTAATATTAATAACATGAATACTTAAGCTACATATTACGCAACATATCTAAACATAAACATTAATATTAATAAGATTAATACCAAGCGACCTAATATTAATACTTTCAATTAATACGCTCGATTTAATAACTAGGTTTCCACCTTAGATAAAGGTATGACTTAATAGCTATACTTTTCACGTGGACGATCCTTGAGTCCGATTGTAAAAATTGTTCTCTCAATAAAAACGAAGAAGAAGGCAGGTCTGTCTGTCTGTCTGGCC
>WBZZ01001472.1:27500-68271 GCA_019918135.1 Paulinella micropora
AGGGGCTCAGTTGAATGCCGCGGACGCGGCAGGTGGTGGTTTTTTCTCTGAACCTTTGCGGAACATCTTCGCAGGTGAAATTTTTTTTTTTTTTTCCTGAGCAGCGTCGTGGCGCTGCAGGTTCCGCGGTCGAGTCGGATGTGAGCGCGAGGGCTGGCCTGGATCAGTTGGGCGGCTCCGGTGATAATGACGCCGATGAGGCGGGTAGGGGCAGCCAGGATCGTAGCGCTGCATTTGTCCCTCCCGCATCGCTGTTGCCTGGGGGTCCGCCTCAGCTTCATCAGTTTCCTCCTTTGCAGCCGCCTGCTTCACTTCATGGCCGCCCTGGTCTGAGTGCTTTTCCTCAAGGGGGAGGTGGAGTGTTTCCTTCCCAGTTTAGCTCGGCAGCACAGGCTGCTGCTGCGGCGGCAGCGGTCCAGAGTTTTGGTGGTAGCCTGGGTTCGGCAGCTTCTGCTGCTCTGGGGGGCAGCGGGCAGCAGGACCCCTGGGCTGCATCGCTATCGTTGGCCCCAGACCTTTCGGGTGCGAGCTCCATCCTGTCGTCGTTGGTGGCTGCATCCGCGAGTGAGGTGTCGCGCACGAAATGGGCCGCTTACGTGGCAGCCGTGCCTATGGACAGGCAGTTGCTACTTTTCGACCTCTCCCCCGCCCTCGGGATCGCCCTCATTACGAGGCGCCCTCATGCCGCTCCTTTAGCTTCCTTTGCTCGTTATCAGGCCGAGTGCCAGGTTGGTGGGGCGGCGGAGAGAATTGCTTCAAGCTCTGCTCCGAGGTCCATCTCCTCGTGGACCCACCTTTGGGATGCTTGGGTAGGCTATGAGAGCAAGATGGCTGGCGTGTTCGGCCCTTCCGTCGCTCCTTTCTTTGCCAAGACTCGTGACCGTCTAGTTTGTTGGATGGCTTCAGGCTTCCCGGCGTCGGCTGTCGCCGCTTATCTGGAAGAGGCTCGGGCGGCGGCGGCAGTTGGTCGCGGTCCGCCAGCCTTCGGCGAGACAGGCCGTTTCCCCCAGGCATTCGCAACCCTCTCAATCAATGCTTGCACTTCGTTAGCGGCGGCGAAGGCGCGGCGGCAGGGGGGGCAGTTTGCCACCCCGCGTCGGGTTTCAGGTTTTGAGCGCAATAGCAAGCGCGTTAGGCGCGACTTCCCTACTGGGCAGCGCGACCTCCTCCCGAGAGATGTCTTCGACTCAGTCATCAGCAAGCGCCTGTGCGCAGCTTTCAATCGGGGCTCATGCGGGGCTCTCGGGACAGACGGCCAGCCTGTCGCCCCTAATGGTTCCCACGATTACAAATCGTCCAAGGGTGTCGTGTCTCACGTCAAGCACTCATGCGTTATGTGTGGCAGCGGCGATCACGGTTTCGCAGGCTGCAGCGCCAGCTCAGCCGGCCGCAGTTCCAGCAGCTCCGATCGCAGGTAGAGCGGTTGGCAGTCATCGAGCGATTATTTCCTCTCCTCCTCCTCCGATTGTGTCTTCGCGCCCTTTAATCTCTTCCCCTGCTTCTCGTCTTCTTTTCCCTTCGGCTGTTCCCTTCGTGGGTTTTCCTTTTGGCCTGGTCGTGCCCCTTCACGTTGTCTTTTCGAGTTGCCTTCTAGACGTTGCGGTATTAGTCTCTCTTCTTTGCAGCGCTTGTGTTTTTCGCAGTGGAGAGCGGGTCGTAGTTCCGACAGTGACTATCGCCCCCTCACTTCTGTTTCGGACGAGTGTAGGTCCCTTTTCTTATCTATTCTTCCGGAGCAAGACAGGCTGGCTTTCTTATCTCTTGCGCGATTAGCTCCAGACGTAAGGCGCGCAGAGGCTGCTAGCGTTTCCTCTGAGCTTGTGTCGTCGTTCGGCTTGCGTTGGTCAGGCGAGCCAGTTCAAGGTGGGCCAGACAGATTGCAGGTTCTCAATGCAACTGGTTTGCCTGATTTTTTCCCCTTCCTGCTGCGAGGGCTGCACAGATCGAGGCTATTCTAGCGGACCTTTGGTGTTGTATCGATCCCCTTTTTCTTGACTTAGCGGTTGATGGCTTGGTGTATGGGGCCAATCTATGCTTCAACAGCGATCGTGATCGCACTCTCATTGTGCCCAGCTATGCGTCTGCCACCTGTCAGCATGCATTTGTGCAAGCTCAGCTTGACAGCGAGATTGCGAAAGGTTGGCTCGCTGGTTGGTTTTCTTCTCCTCCTTTCCCTGCGTTCCGGTCCCCCCCTTTGGGCACAGTTGCTAAGGACGGCGGGTCAGACCTGCGTATCATCGTAGACTCCTCCGCTGGGGGTGAGGGCAGTCTCAACGGCGGTTCTGCGCCTCTGTTTAGTACATTCCCGTCGTGGCCGCGTGTTTGTAACACGATTTATCGCGCTCACTCCGCCGCTCGTGGTGACACGGGAGGCAAGGGCGCTTGGATGATTAAATTTGATGTCGAAGCTGCGTTTCGGCAGATCCCGATTCGCCCACAAGACTGGCCTCTTTGCGTTCTTCATTGGGCCGAGAGGTGGGCGGTACCACTGAGGCTTACTTTCGGGGCGCGTGTGTCTCCAGGCATCTGGGAGCGTTTCGGTTTCATTCTCGAAGCGTTAGTAAGGCTGTGGCTTCCCGGTTGGGTGTCCCTTTTGCGCTGGGTGGATGACTTCCTGCTTGCGTTCGCCGCGACGGAGGCGGAGGCTGCGGTCGTCCTTGATCTCTGCGTTTTCGTGGCCGAGCGTTACGGTTTTCCCTTGAAGGCTTCCAAGCTCCTAGGTCCTGCCGAGGAGATGGAGTTCATCGGCTGGAGTTTCCGTATTTCGACAGAGCTAGAGTTTCCTCTCCTCTCGTTTCCTGCTCGCAGGAGAGAAGGCTTTATGCGTTCCTGCGACTCGACCATGCGGGTGCCGTCTAGGAAGGGGCTGGAGAAGTTATTGGGGAAGTGTCGTTCCCTGTCAGCTGTTTTTTTAGACATGTTGCCCGATCAGCGGATCGTGCATGCATTTTTGATGTCTCTGCCGTCAGCGCGGCCTACCATCGCGCAGTTGCCTCTTCCGGTGGCGGTGCGTGGCGCCATTCTTCGGCTGCAGGCTTTTGTGGCAGCTGCTCCTTCAACTATTCATCTGCGGCCATGCACTCTGGCGTCCTTAGCTGACCACGCGGGCGACAGGCCCGCTTGCTGCTGCGGTGGTTGGGGTTGGCACGGGGTGTGGACTCCGTGGCACGTTGAGCACCTCTTGCGTCGCAGGCCTGACGTTCCCCTTTCTCATTGGGAAGCAGTTTAGCCTTTCCTCGTCTTCCTTTCCATCCTGTGGCACTGATTTTTTTTTTTCCTTTTTCTTTCTTGGTCCGGTGTGTATAGTTCGCCGCCTGGACGGGTTGATTGCGGCCACGTTGCGTGAGACAGAGGTGGGCAGGCGCGCTCGTCAGCTTCTTCCTGTCGCTACTGCTCTGATTTCGTTTGGGATTGCAGACTCTTCTAGGAGCACGTATATGACGGGTGTGAGGTATTATCTGAGTTTCTTAACCTTTTACTGTCTTCATGACCTGGGTTTCCCTCCGTCGCCTCCGCTTCTTATTTTCTTCATGGCTTTCTTGTTCCTCATGGCCAGAGGTCGTCAGAGACAGGTTTTTCACCGCACGGACAACAGCGTTCCCGGTGCGGCAGCTACGTCGCTCTTATCTTATCTATCCGGGGTCAGAAGTCTCTGTGTCGATCTGGGGGTAGACGTCAGTGCCTTTTCGTGTCCTAGAGTCGCTCGGGCTAAGCGGGCTCTCAAGAGGCTCCGCGCCAGAGCCACTAGAAGCAGATTGCCCATCACCATTCCTCTCGCGTGCAGACTGTTAGATGTCTTGGCTTCTTGCAGTGTGGGCGGAGGCGGCCCACTTGCACTCTCTGAGCGGTGCATCGCTATGCTTCGGGCAGCCGTTTGCGTAGGAATCTACGCACTTCTTAGATCGGGGGAACTAGTCGCCAAGTCTCAGTCCGCCTCCTCTCCGCTCCGTCGGCGACACATTCTGTGGGACTCCCTTTGTCCCCCCAGATGGGTAGACATCGTCATCGACGCATCTAAGTCGGATTGGTGTAGAGCTGGCTGCACCCTTCGGGTTTTCCGGAACGGATCTCGTTCATGCCCTGTCGTCGCTCTCGAAGCTGTCTGGGCGTTGGCTGTTGATCAATCCCCTCTAGCCTCTCTTCTTCAGGATGATAGAGGTAAACCGCTTACTTACAGCTGGCTCCAGTCCTCGTTGCGGGCGCTTGTTCGTGGCGCTGGTTTGAATGGCTCGCTTTACGCGTCGCATAGCTTGCGCATTGGTGGCGCTACGTCTCTAGCTATGCTAGGTATAAGCCCCGATACTATCCGCCATATGGGCAGATGGAAGAGTCTCTCCTACCAGTTATATGTACGTATTACTGATGACGCTGTGCGCGCTGCGCAGGCTGGGTTAGGTGCGTTAGGTGGGGTACAGGGGCGGGTTAGGCGAGGATTAGGCTGGCAGGCGGAGATGTTTGGCGGCTGGCCTGTTGAACGAGCCATCGCGTGGTCTGAGGCCGACCTTGAAGATGTGGCGGCTCGTTTCAACGGCCAGTATGGCGGTCGTTAGCCGCCAAACATCATTAAAGTGGTCCGGCCGGGATGGGCCGCGAGGCGCGACCGGTCTTCCGCCAGCCAGTCGCATTTCGTCAGTGCAGTCTCCGGTCCGGGCCGGCCGCCGGCACAACACTGACAGCTCCCACGCTGTGGTGTTGTGCCAGGCCGGGCCGTACCACTACCGTTTCGTCTTCTATTCAGGCAGAGCGAGTTTTAACCAGTAGTTCTCTGAGCTGGTTCTCAGCTTTCCTTCGTACTTTACTTCGAGAAGCATTTTTTTTCCCTTTTCCACCTTTCTCATTGTCTTTTCACTTTCCCTAGTTTTCGCTCGGTTTGTTGGCGGTCGTTAGCCGCCAAACATCATTAAAGTGGTCCGGCCGGGATGGGCCGCGAGGCCCGACCGGTCTTCCGCCAGGGGCCTGGCGTCGCTGGCCTGGTGGGAGCTGGGGGAGCACGTGCTCGCGCGCCACGCGCCATACCTGTGCGGCCGCGCGGGCTGGCCGGCGCTAGGCCTCACCCGGCACGTGTCGGCCGCGGGGGGGCCGTCGTTGGGCCCCGACCCGGTAGTCGTCCGCGCCTGGCTGGCGCTGGAGCGGGCGGTACAGCGCGTGGCACCCTGCGCGGGGCCCGGGCTGTCCGCGCCGGCGGACCCCGGCGCGGTGGGGGCCGAGGTCCGCCGCTGGGCGGCCGCTTCGTTCCGGCAGAGGTTGGCGGCCGAGACAGAACGCTGCCTCCGCGACGCCGCCTCCCTCGGGGACGAAGCTTCTCTCTGGGGCGAGTACCAACGGCTCGGGGCCCTGCCCCGTGACCTTTGGCAGGAGTGGGTAGCCCCCGTCGTGCGCCACGCCTGGGGAACCGGGGGCGGCCACGGCACGGCCCTGCACGCCCTGTGCCTAGAACTCAACGGGAGGCGCTGGTGGGCGGGGGTGCGTGACTTCTTCGCGGCCTTTGCCCCCCCGCCGGACGACGCGGCGGACTCGCCGTTCGCCGGGCAGGGCTGGCCCGCGCCCGGCGGCAGCCCGGCCGGCCCGCCCGGCGTGGCCGAGTTGGCGGCCGGCCAGACGCCCGGCGGCAGCCCGGCCGGCCCGCCCGCCCCCGGGGCGTGGCGTCTGGCCTGGCCGGGCCTGCAGGCGGCGTGCGGCTCCGCCGCCGGGGTGGCCGAGGCCCTGCGCTGGTTGCAGGACGCCGAGGACCGGCAGGACACGCTGTCCGTCCCGCGCTGGGACGGTGCGCAGCGCGACCGCGGCTGCGCCGAGGCGGGCCTGCCGCCCCTGGTGGAGTTGCTGGGGGGCCTGCTGCAGCACGCGCTCCCGGAGCTGCGGGACTTGGCGGACCCGGGCGTAGCCGACAGCGACTCTCTCTTCACCCTGTCCCCCGGGCGCCTCGAGCAGCGGCGCAGGGCCGACCTGGCCCGGGCGCGCGCCGCGCGGCTGCGCCGGGTGTGCGCCGCGTACCGCCAACTCGAGGCGGGGGCCGCCCTGCTGTGCCCCGGCAGCGAGGCGCACGCCTTGCTGCGGGCCCTCGCCGGCTCGACCCTGGCCGCCAGCTTCCGCGCCGAAGCCAGCGCCGCGGGGGGCGCGGACGACGGCCCCCCTGGCTCCGGCTGGCCCGGCCCTCTGCTCCAGGCTCGACATGCGCTCTGGTTTAATTTCCTCTTGTTGTCTTTGTTGTGGGGCGCGGGAGAGGTCTGGGCCCACGGCGCCGCCGCCGAGGCCCGGGTGGCGGGCACGCTCGCCGCCGCCTGGGCCCGGGTCGTGTCCAGGTTCCAGAGCCTGTGCGCGGCCAGGGTGCGCCTCCTAGGCGCTCTGCCCGAGGTGCGCGCCTGGCAGGCGGAATGTGAGGCGGCGTACGGGAGCCTCAGCGCCGCGGCGCGGGGGCTCGATTCCACCCTCGCTACGGCTACCGACACCACGCCGCCCGCCGCGCCCGGCGGGGCCCTGCTGCCAGGCCCGGAGGCGGCGGGCTGGCCGGACACCAGCGCGTGGCAGTGGCTGGCCCACGGGGCGGTGCTCGGCCCGCGCGTGGACGCGTACCTGAGCGACGTGGCGAGCGAGTGGCAGGAGCTGCTGGGCTTTGTGCGCTCGCGCTGGGGCTGGGAGCTGCCCGCGCTCGGCGCCCCGCCGGCGGCCGGCGGGCCGGGGCTCGCCCCAGCCGGCGGGCCGGGGCTGGGCACCCTGGCCCAGCTCCACGCGCGGCTCGCGGCCTCGCACCGGCAGGCACAGTTTCTAGAAGAGCTGCGGAGGCTGCTGGTGCACTGGCCCGCCGCGGGGGCCTAGCCCCGCCCGCGGGGGCCCTTCCCTCCCCTCCCACTGTCGCGCCCCGCAGGCCGCCCGCCTCTCTTCGACCCAGCGCAGACAAGCGCTGCGCTCCGAGGGTGAGAGCTCTGGCGGCACGTCCCGGCGCATCCCCTGTCCGTAACAGCACACGGACGCGGCCCTCCAGTCCGGCTGTTCGTGCCCGGCCGGCCACGACAGGTCGTGCCCGTAGACGGCCAGGTTGCGAGGCGGGCACCCGCACACCCGGTTCAACATGAAGTTGCCGTGCGTAAAGAGGCAGGCCCTGAAACCCCGCTCGGCGCACGGCCGCCGGGCCAGCCACCAGCTGGCCAGCGCGTTCTGCTCGGCGCACCGTCGCTGGTAGCTAAACAAGTTCACGAGTGCGTTCGCGCGGCACGGCCGGTACGAGACCCGAGGTCGGAGGCAGGCGCTGACCAGCGAGTTCACCCGGCTGAAATCCAGCAGGGACTCACCATGTTCCAGGAGGAACCCGTACTCTTCCTGCCTCTCGCGCGTGCGGGCCAGCCCGGCTAGTTGCTGCAGGCTACACTTCACCACGCCGAAGGAGCACGTGACCTCTGCCAAGCTGCACTCGTACACCCTCTCCGCTCCGTACCGGCGGCGCGGCAAGCAGGGCTCCTCCGCCAGCTCCGGTAGCACCAGGATCTGGAGCCCCCGGAGGTGCGCATAACGCCCCGCCACCAGGAGGCTAGTTAGTATGGCGCGCGGCAGGAAGGAACAGGCCAGCGCGTTGGCGCCCTGCTGCTCGAGGGCCCGGCGCGCTTCACCGAGCGCGGGCAGCTCAAGCGGATCACCGTCCAGCGGGGTGGCCGAGGCGCTGAAGGCAGCCTCGGCCTCACGGAGGCTAGGGTAATTGGTTGTCACACGCAAGTGCCTGACCCAGCGCACACTGCTTGCGCCGATCCTCAGACCGGGGGAGGTTATCGACAAGGGGCATTTCACCAATCTGGTGTTCCGAGGTAATGTGGATCCTGCCCCCCTTTCCCTTCTCCCCAGTGAGACGGAATCTGTCATCCAGTCATCTGCCGAGGTAGCCCTTCAGGCGGGGGTGGAAGGGATGATGTCCCTCATGAATGCCCACAAGGCACCGTCCCTTCGCCAGTACACGGTGCAGTTCCCGCCGGAGGATGACAACGAACGGAGACCGAACCGTAATTCAGATGAGCTTAAGAGATGGGATACTGCCAACCTTCCCCTTCAGGATGTGTATACAGCCCCTCCCGTTGACTTGGTTCCCAAGCTTATGGAGTTCCTGGAAGCTGAAGCAGGGGAGTACCTGGGTATCCACCTTCCTAACGGAGAGGACACCCGGGGCCTGATCATCCGACTCCAATCCAACGCGTTTGCTCTGCGCCTCAGCTCGCTCCCTGACGAATTCCAACGACGGTTCCCTGTTGCTCGCCTTGCGCCGCGCCTCGATCGACCTGACGAGCTGTCTCCAGGCTCCCTGTCACCATGGGACGCTATCCTCGTTACCGATGGATCCTGCTTTCCCGAACATGGCAACGCTGCGGGCTTCGGGGCTTTCCTATTCTACAATCGCGATATTATCGCCATCTACGGCAACGCGGACAATCCAGCCTCTAGTGGTGAACAGGAAGTGTTGGCAGTTATGGCAGGGGGCCTCCAATTCATCCGGGAGATGGCCTGGAGGCCCCGGCGAGTCCATGTCTACACCGACTACCGGGCCCTATCGGACGCGAATCTGGAAGGGGAGGCCCACGAACTGTTCAAGACGCGGTCGAAGCCCCCCCTATGGGATGCCATCTTTCGCTTTCACGTGCAGACTGCTCCGATCTCTTTCCACTGGGTCAAGTCCCACCAAGAACGCAGTTTTGAGTGGACCTTCCGTCTAAATGAGTGTGCAGACCGCCTCGCCAAGTGGGCGGTCCTAAGAAGAGTGACCCGGCTACAGAGGATTCGGGAGTGGGAGAGGCTGCGCTCGGCCCCGCCCCGAGACTCCAACGGACGGCTTCTCCTTGTAGGGCCGCTCCAAGAGTCTCATATTCCTGGGGACCGGGTCAAGCAATTCGTCAATATCTTCAAGTGCCTCCCCCCCCCGCTCTCTCGAGAGCAGGCGCTCGATCTGGCTCGTCGGCCGCTCTCGTTGGGTGAAATCGAGCATGCAATTCAGGCCAAAAAGGGTCCTGCTCCGGGAGACGATGGTATACCCCCCGACATCTTCAAGCTCCTCTCGCAAGACGCGAAGATCCAATTAGGATCTTTCTTCTCCCATTGCTGGAAGGAGAAGAGATTACCAAAGGACTGGAAGCCGGGGATTCTCAGCCAGATTTGGAAGGGGACTGGGACAGGCGCAAATGTATCCGACTGGCGGGGCATCACGGTTTCGAACGCGATCCTCAACCTCTACGAAAAACTCGTCACTTTTCGGGTTGAGTCCTTCAAGCTCCACACAGGGTGCATCCGGAAGACTTCTAAAGCCAACACAACAACTGTGAGTGGGTGCGATGAATGGAACATGGTGCTGCGGTTGATGTTGGCCGATTTACGGGCAGCCCCCAAGATTACAGGTAAGAAAAAGACGCTTATCATCTTCTCCACTGACATCCGCAAGGCGTTTGACCGCGCGGAGCTCACTTACATCTGCGAAGCGTACTCCCATGTGGTGGCTCAGGAGGGGGAGTTCCCCGAGCTGTTTGCTTTCCTCCGCCATCGGTTCAAAGACTCCCCGCTCAAGCTCAAGGTCCCGGACTCTACAGGGAAGTCTGCTGTTTTGCCGGACGAAATTCACCGCTCCCGAGGGATCCCTCAAGGTGGATCGCTCAGCCCGGGCACATACGGGGTTCTCGACGAATACCTTACCCGCTTGTGCCCTGCCCAGCAATTTATGCCAGCAGGATACCGGTTCTACGATGGCACTAGCAGCGACCGCTCCCAGAACACCTCCGTCTACCCCCTGAGGCCCCCGTTGACTGCAGATCACAAATTTGCGGACGATAACTGGGCAGCCCTAGGAGGGGATGGTCCACCGGAGCTCTACATTCCCGAGGCACAAAAGGGCTTCTCACTTCTTTATACGCAACTTAGGGCCGCACGCCAGATCTGTGCGGCGGAAAAATGCTCTGTCATCTGCCTGGTTAGTGAAGAGGGCAAAGGTGTCTACGCTGTCCCGATTTCTCTCACTGCACCCGGCCGGGACTCGACGTGCCCCCCCACCGTGATTAGAAACAGTTCTGCAATTGAAGTCTTTCGGTCCCTGGGGCTCCACACCGACGGCAACAATAACCCGCAGATCCAAAGAGACTACGCGATTTCAAGGTTCGTGGCTACTGCCCGGTTGATACACAGCCTCGACCTCTCGCTTGCAAGGAAAAGGAAAGCCCTCACGTGTCTCCTCACCAGCATCCTAGATTTTTCCTTCGGGTGGACCCCCTTCCCCCAGAAGTTGCTTCGGGACCTAGACACAGCTTTTCGGGACCATATCCGGGAGACTCTTCAGCTGTCTCCCCAGGAGATTCCAAACGCGGTGCTTTACGGCCCCATAGGAGGAGGGGGAGGATTCGGCCTTCACCAGTTCTCCACCCGGTACTACCTGCGAACTTTCACGGTGTTTATCAAATGCCTCCTTTCGACCGATCCATACGTTCAATACGCGGTGGATGCGCATCTACGCCTAGCGTGGGATTATTACTTCCCCAGGAACAAGGATCTCTGTCCGCAGCGTCTCCCCCTCCGTGGTCGCCGAGCTGCTCCCAAGAGCTCTTGCCCCCCACAGCCGCCAAGCACGCGCTTCTCGTTCAGATGGGCAGGGGACGGCGGACCGCGCCCGCCACTGATGCATCCACCGATTCATCCACCGGACATATGGCGAATGCACTCCGTTTTCCACGGGGTGGAGGTCCCCACCGACTGCATCATTCCAGCTTTCTACCCGCGGTACGTCAACGCTGTGAACAGGGGCGCTCTCAGGGACGAAGCCCCCATACCAGAGGACATCAACAAGCAGTGCCCCAAGCTTCCGGACCCCCCAGACCAGCCTTTCCTTGGATGGCAAGGTCACCTGCATCTGCTCAAGGAGGATCGCCGCGACGGACTTATGGTACTTCATTTGATCCGCGCCTGCAGAGCACTGGGCATTGGCATTAACCCGCGCATCCCTCCAGGGCATGTAAGTGACTCGTCATGGCCCGACGGGCGACAGCAGCGATCCGATGCAGAACACAGCCTTGCCCGATTCAGGGAGGCATATGACGTTCCCCCGGCCCGCTTCGAATGGAACGCACTAGAGGTCCCAGTCGTTCTCTCCGTCACTAACTTTCTCACCAAGGAGACTGTCGCTCCAGGGTCAGTAGACCAAGCCATCGCCCAAGTCAAGAAGAATTGGACCTCCTACAACCTATGGAAGCTTCGCCAGAGATGCTCGGAAGACGCTAATAAATTCAAAGTGGCGCCCCGCTTCGGCCTAACATGGGGGATCCGCTCGGAAATACGCAGACCCTTCCAAGCCATTACCAACCATTTCCTTCAACCCAACGGCGGCCTTTCAGTGAGAGAGGTAGCCATAGTACTCAAATGCCAGCTAGATGTCTGGCCCACTCCGGCGAGGGTCAGCACTGTGATTACCAAGGGGGCCACCTCGACCTCCTGCCCGTATGGCTGCAGGGTCACTGGGAGCATCAGCCACTACTTGCTCTCAAAGTCCTCCTTCCACTCGGAGGCCCTCAAGTCTCTACTGGATCAGCGGCACTCCAAATGCAGACAGTGGATCCGCAGCTGCTTGGAGCGGTCAGACAACGACGATGGCATAGCACCGGACTGCAAAGTCTTCATCATCGGGGAGGAGGGAGCCTTCCCTCGACCGAAGCAAGATAGTGCCCCCCTCGTGCGGACGCAGGTCTCCCCGCCCCGGAGGGAGCCCCCCTTCTTGCCCCACCTCTCTCGCCGGCTTTCATTCACCCCGCCGCGCAGGTGATGGTGGACATGGCGGGACCGGGTTTTTCGCACAAGATAGACCTGCTGGTCACCGCCTCTCGAAGATCAAACCACGTTACCCTGATAGACTACACGACCCGGGAGGATCAATGGCTGGTCCGCGAAGATGACTCCTGTCTCCCCGCGAGACAGTCGCCAGACGATCGGCGGGATACCCGGGACCGAGATGGACGTCGGGTGAACCCCCCTTACCGACCGAAGGACCCAAATGCGTTTCGGGGAGAAGACCCGCCCAGCACCTGGCCAGCTATCCCCTGGAAGTCCCATCAGGCGTGGGGATATAACCCGCGGGCGATCTATGATCACCGATACCTCCCGCTGGAAGAAGCGATAAGCAGGCAGACCATTAGGAGACGTCCAATGTCTACCAATCTTATTATGATCGCAATGGGGGCGAGAGGATACATCTCCCAAGCCTCATTTGACGAACTGTGCTTCCATTTCTCCAAGAGCATCGCGCAGCAGATCTACCAAGGCCTAACCAGGATTTGCCATGAGCATATCATCCAGACTTGGAATTTCCTTCACCATTTCCCTGCGGGACCTCCTCCAAACCCTCCTTTCCTCCCCCCTCAGTAGGTGGGCGTGCTCCTTCGCCCTACCTGGTCCCCTTTGTTGCTTTGTCCAGAGGCGGGATGCGAGCGGAGAGGCGGAGAAGGAAGTCCACCAGAGGCCCAAGGTATCCCACCGAAGCTGAGTCCAAGGGGGGACGAAAATCCATCGCACCGATCCCGTAGATGTGGGAGGAGAGGGTCTCCTGTGGCTCGCTTAGCCCACTAGCAAGTCAGACGACCCACTGGCACACTAGCTTGCCTATGGAGTCTCCTTTTCCTCCCATCCTTGACTCCCCATCGAATCCCACCTCTCCTCGGGGCCACGGAACCGAAGGGGCCTAGCCCTGGCTAGAGTTTTGAATTCCTCTCCCCCCCCCATCCAGCCTTCCGCCTCTTTTTTCTCCCGACCTAGCCTCCGCCCGCTTTGAGTCTCTGGGAGGGTAATCCGTCCTGTCTGTGTCCCCCCTTCTCAGGGAGCTGCATAGTCATGGGGATGGAGGACTCGTCTAGGGTTGACTGTGCTTCTTCTTCTGTCTTCTCTCTCTTGTCGGGATTCGGTTTTTTCAAATTTCCAGCGTCTCTGCTGGTTTCCTGGTCTGTGGGGGGGATGTTTCCTGGGTGGGACGGACGGACCAGGCTTAAGCGCGGCCTCTTGCCTTGGACCGCGCTCCCTTGTGGGATCACTTTCACTCTGTTCCCTCTCTTTCTCCTCTACGACCGGCCCCCCTTTCTTTCTCTCTTCCTTGTTGCGCTCTCTCTCTCTGGCGTTCCTGCGATTCAGCTGGTGCCCTGTGGGCCTGCTCGAGTCAGGATCGGTGTGTCTACGACTGGTCGCCCATGGATTGGCGCTGGATGGGAGTCCCGCTTCGACCTGGACGAATGGGCCCAGATGCGCCGGGACGTGTTGGCTGCTTCGCTTCCGGGAAGATTCTTCCCGGTCTGAATTGGCCTGTGCCAGCCGGTTACTAGGTTTGTGTGTTGGTCGGGAGGTTCCTGTAGGCTATCGGCTGTCCCTTCTCTCTGTCGTCCTTTCTCTCTCGTTCTTTCTCTCTCGCTCTCTTTCTCTCTATCTCTTTCGTTCTCCATCTCTCTCTCTCTCTCTCTCTCTCTCTTTCTATCTCTCTCTCTCTCTCCTTCTCTATCTCTACCCTTTCTACGACGTGCATCTGTGTCTCCGGACCGTTTGCGCACAGATCCTAGCGGGCTGCCATTCGCTCAAGGCCAAATGCTCCCCCAGCCATCAAACCCGCTTAGTCGGTGTCCCTGATGTTGGTGGTCGTAGTGCAGGCGCCCCGCAACCGCTACTGGTTTGGGTGGGAATACTGTCTTTCTCATTGTACAATAATTTTAGCAAAATCAATAAAAAAAAAAAAAAAAGGCGACCCCAACCCCACCACAGTTCGCCGCCAGTTCACGTTTTGGTTGGGAGGAGACTTGAAGTTTATGGCCACTGTGGCTGGACATTCATCGGGTAGTTTTAGATCAACTAACCCATGTATATACTGTCTGATCACAAAAGGCCCGCAACTTCAAGACGTCCTCACCAACCACCCCATAGTATCCGACGCTGAGAAGTGTACACACCCAGCCATGGGTGATAGGGTCGACCTCTTCCCCTGGATACCTCTCAAGCGTCGGATACCAGACACATTACATTTCTTCATCAGGGTTCAGAACCGTTTACTAAACCATGCCATCCACGAGGCCTTGCATGGCTCCATTTGGGCCCAGGCTCATCATGACCCTGAGTTGAAGAAGAAGATAGAGTGGGGACAAGAGAAACACTTGGAGGTGTTGGAGAGAATAAGAGGGGAGCTGAAAAGAGGGGGGGTGTACTGGTGGTTTGGGGCGAAGGGTATGGAAGACAAAGAGGGCACATGCAACTTTAAGTGGAAAGAACTTAATGGTTGCATGGCAAGGAAGTTGGGGGAGAAGGTGAAGGAGTATAGCATAAACTTGGGAGTGATAGTGGAAGGTGACAAGGATTCAAAGAGAGGAGAGGAGTTGCGGAAGCTGTGGGTGGAGTGGCACACGTTGTGGTTAGGGCTTCATAAATCGGAGGGGGAAGAGGTGGTGCACATACTCAAACATCAACAAGCCATGCGCCGATTCTTTCATCGCGCTACCTTTCCACGGGGCCGGGCGCCGGATGACATAGACGCAGAGTCACCGGCAGATAGGGCAGCTAGACTGCCAATTTTATCACCGGCTTTCATAACTATCTATGTTCACATTTTTGTTGATCATGCCTTTGAGCTACTGCTTCTTACCCCTAACCTCACCCTTTCCGACTTCAACACACAAGGCATAGAGTTATACAACGGCAAGCATAAGCGAGCTCACTTCATGTGCTCGAGCCGACGCTGGACAGACGATGTCGAGTGTATGCTCCAGCACTGGAGAGCTTGTCTTAACCCTGTGCGAGATGTGTGGGAGGAGAGTAGGAAATGGGCAAGGTGTGAAGTAGGGTGCGGGGCTAGGTACAGGGCGAGTAGGCGGCTTTGGAAAAAAAAGCATGAGGAACTTTGCATGGGAGTGAATGGGTTGGAGTATGGGAGGTGGGATGAGATTTGCCCCGGTGATGTGGACGCTTGGCTCGATGAACTGAGCCAACCGGAGCCATCAGTTTTTACCGGACGCGTGCAAACTGCCTTCGCTCCTTCTCTTCCTCTTCCTCTTTCTTCTTCTGCTTCTTCTTCTCCTCTTCCTCTTTCTTCTTCTGCTTCTTCTTCTTCTCAGCCTTCTTCTTCTTCTTCTTCGAAGAGGAAGAAGACAGGAGGAAGGGGGGAAAACAGAAGAAGAAGCAGAAGCGTGTAGATGATGACGACGAGTGGATTCCTCGTACCGCTCCGCGTCTGAGCGGTGGATCATAATATTAATATTGTTATATAATATTATTAATTAATAAATCCAAGGGCCGGTTACATTATATTAATATTATTACTTAATTAACAAGTTTTCTGCTTGATCAAGTTCGTACACATGCTGAATAAGCTGCCGGTAATATTATTTATTAATATAGCAAGTGGTGTGTTAGTATGTATAACAACTACATGCATTATTTTAATATTAATCATGTCTGACATTTTTAATGTGTGACCGTATTAATAATGTGTAACATTATGTTTCAAAACCTGTTTTATGCTTCAAATAGTTCGTACACATGCTGAATAAGCTGTAAGTAATATTATTTTATTAATATAGCAAGTGGTGTGTGAGTATGTATAACAACTACATGCTTATTTTATTGAATAGTGTTACATGTCGAGTGACACGACTACCTTGACTGACTTTAAACGAGACACAAAACTTCGCGTATTAGCGAACCTAAATGCTCAAACTGCTGACGGTGGAAATGTCCTTCCAGTGTCCTCATAATAGCAGTAGGTACTTTGTTAGTACGGGGGTCGAAACCCGGAAAGCAGTAAATTATGTCATCTACATCTACCCACACTGCCTCCCCCTTCCTTTTCCAAGTCAGATCTAACTTGTATATTTTTTCTTTGAATTGGGTGTTTACTTTTTTGGCTGGGTAGTGTTTTTTGTGAAGGCTTTCATTCATGGTTAACACCTTGGGATCGGGCCAGCACAGGAGCTTGTGTGCCGGGACTTCGTTGAGGGCAGCCGCTGCACAGACAGACTTCCATCGCTCGTCCGCTTCGTCTGCCAGCTCATAAAAAAGGAGGTGATTGCCCTCTTGAACCGCCACAGTCCAAGCTTTGTGAAACGCCAGGTCTTGCCAGCTTGCTTTATCGATATCATTACCTCTGGGTGGCCTCTGACTTGGAACGAACCTTTCCTCCTCCTCTACGGTCACAAGTGCAAATCGCGCTGACTCTAGCTTCACCTTCAATAACCTGCCGTGTGGAGCAGGGACGTGTTGAGTGAAAAAAGAAATGGGAACTGCAGACACTCTTGCCAACTGCTCTGGTTTTACTTCCCCAATCAACCTTGTTCCCTTATTCTCCAGTGTCCCGTTTCTTGCAAAGAAAGTGGAAAACCATTGTTTGCTGACGGTAACTGGAAAAGGGGAGAGGATCCTGGCTTTGGAGCCAGCATCCCCATCCTCTCCATACACAAAAGGGGCCTGTAACAGACGGCGAACACAAAAAGAGAGCAAATCCTCAGGTGTCTCATCCTGTTCGAAGAGGTTAGCCTACGACAACAACAGACATACAGACAGTGTGTTAATGTATTAGTAAATACTATGTATGTATGTATGTATGTATGTATGTATGTATGTATGTATTATTATTATTATTATTATTATTATTATTATTATTATTATTATTATTATTATTATTATTATTATTATTATTATTATTATTATTATTATTATTGTATGTATGTATGTATGTATGTATTATTATTATTACTGTGTATGTATGTATGTATGTATGTATGTATTATTATTATTATTATTATTATTATTATTGGACACCGTGATAGCCCAGTGGTCAAGTTCTACCATCTGGGCCCTGTCGCCAGTTCGATTCCCGTCGGTGCCACCAGTATTTTCATTGAACATACCGGTCCGTCTGGACCAGTATTTTCATTGAACATACCGGTCAGTCTGGAAGTGTTGGAACTGCCCTTGCGGGGGTGTCATTAGAGCCTATCGTCAATTCTTCGTACTCCCCTCACGGGTGAGACGATGGAGGCGCATGTGCAGAAATGCATCAGCCATTGACAGAGAAGCACTATTATTATTGTTATTATTATTATTATTATTATTATTATTATTATTGTTGTTGTTGTTGTTGTTGTTCTTCAGTGTTGTTATATTATTGTTATGATTATTATTATTATTATTATTATTATTATTATTATTATTATTATTATTACTATTATTATTATTATTATTATTATTTACTATATCTGAGGCGTACTGATGCAGCTAATGGCATATCCTCAACGGACATAAGCCTCCAATACCCTTGTTCGAGGTCCTCCACCCCCCCGTGTCAGTCTCTCGCCTGATGATCGGGGCCACCGATGGAGCTCCTGAGGGCAAGACTGATTATTATTATTATTATTATTATTATTATTATTATTATTATTATTATTATTATTATTATTACTATTTGTCACGTGATGTATGTATGTATGTATGTGTGTATTTACCTCTTCTTGCTTCACAATCTTTTTCTTCCTGGGTTCTCTCTTTTCTTTTTCCTTCTGCCAAGGTGTTGGAGCATTTCTAGGTCTCTTCCTTATTTCACCTATCCCTACGCTCTCTGTCTCTAACTCCTTCAGCTCCAACACCTCAGCAATAATGAGCTCTCTCCATGTTTTGATTGCCTTGCCCTATCACCACACCAATGAGACACCGAGAGGAGAGAAACAAAAACGAAAACAACCTCAGCATCTTTCAGATTGGACCTTGGAGGCAAGGCCTTTTGGCCGCGCTGAGAAATCAGCCAGCTTTCCAGGGCTGGGAGAGACCACTCCATCCAGTGTTTTCCCTTGGATGGGTGTGGCAATATCTCAACGCTCTCCTCGGGAGGCTGCTCAGGAGGCAGCTCTCCCTCACCAACCTCCCGTTTGCTCATTCAAATCCTTGTCGTTAGGCAAGCGGATCGACGCTGATTCCAATGTTTCTAATGGTGATAGTGCCACCGTTCACCAAATTTTTCTGGACTCTTTTTCCAACTTGTTTGCTGCAACTTTGAAGTCATCGTTTGCAGTCAATTTTATATAATTTTTTTATGATTCCTTCACGAAACATTAATAAGGATATTCATACTACAACTTAGTATCGTTTTTATCTGATAAATCTTAATGTAGCGTTCTAAATATTTTTTGTATTCTACCGACCACTTTTACTGGGAGAACCTACATATGATTATTATTATTATTGATATTATTATTATTATTATTATTATTATTATTATTATTATTATTATTATTATTATTATTATTATTATTATTATTATTATTATTATTATTATTATTATTATTATTATTATTATTATTATTATTATTATTATTATTATTATTATTATTATTTTCATTGAACATACCGGCCCGTCTGGAAGTGTTGGAACTGCCCTTGCGGGGGTGCCATTAGAGCTTATCGTCAATTCTTCGTACTCCCCTCACGGGTGAGACGATGGAGGCGCATGTGCAGAAATGCATCAGCCATTGACAGAGAAGCACTATTATTATTATTATTATTATTATTAAGGGAGTACATAGGCCATCGGTCCTTTCCATGGGCTGATTGGTATAAAGCTCCTAGAGTAATGTTCTATGCAGTCACTTCCTTTATTCCACCGATTGGTGTGGAGACTTTCCTTATGGAATGGAGGACTGGATGCACATGGCCTTTTGGCTCAGCAATTGGCAGGAGATACACTATTATTATTATTATCATTATTATTATTATTATTATTATTACTATTATTATTATTATTATTATTATTATTATTATTATTATTATTATTATTATTATTATTATGGACACCGTGATAGCCCAGTGGTCAAGTTCTACCATCTGGGCCCTGTCGCCAGTTCGATTCCCGTCGGTGCCACCAGTATTTTCATTGACATACCGATCCGTCTGGACCAGTATTTTCATTGAACATACCGGCCCGTCTGGAAGTGTTGGAACTGCCCTTGCGGGGGTGTCATTAGAGCTTATCGTCAATTCTTCGTACTCCCCTCACGGGTGAGACGATGGAGGCGCATGTGCAGAAATGCATCAGCCATTGACAGAGAAGCACTATTATTATTATTATTATATTAATATTATATTAATATTATTATTATTACTATTATTATTATTACTATTATTATTATTATTATTATTATTATTATTATTATTATTATTATTATTATTATTATTATTATTATTATTATTATAGGACACCGTGATAGCCCGGTGGTCAAGTTCTACCATCTGGGCCCTGTCGCCAGTTCGATTCCCGTCGGTGCCACCAGTATTATAGGACACCGTGATAGCCCAGCCAGTCGCATTTCGTCAGTGCAGTCTCCGGTCCGGGCCGGCCGCCGGCACAACACCTAGCTAACAAACAACAACAAACAACAACAAAACAATCAACAACAGGAAAATAGGAAAAGAACATATACGTGCGCGTGTACATGTACATTATTCCTTGAAGCCGATCCATAAAACCAAGAGAGGAAGAAATGCCAACAACAACCAACAACAACCAACCAACAACCAACAAATAACCAACAAACAACCCGCGTATACACACCCTCGAAGCTCTGTGTTTTTGTATGGTACTGGTGTGTTTGTAAAAATTGCGTTTTGTTGTACTTGTATGGTGTGTGTGTGTGTATGAGTGTTTATGTTTGCGTTGTTGTTGTTGTTGTTGTTGTTGTTGTTGTTGTTGTTGTGTGTGTGTGTGTGTGTGCGTGCACGTGTGTGTAACTTCTGGCTTCAGGCTGTTGCTCTCTACCCTCCGCTCAACCTTGCCCTGCACCGACCCACCCAAAGTACCTTTGCCTCCCCCCCCCCCCCCAATAGACACACACGTATCGACATAGCTAAGCAGACACGCACAGAACCCTCTACTCCACCTCTCGGGCCTGAGTCTCTCCCACTGAGAACCGTTCATTTCCCTGCATATTGTGTGTCCTTGCATGTTGTCATTGCTAGCGTTCATTATGCGCCAAGAGAGTAAGACAAGCCCCCAGACCACCATGGAGGCCAGGTATCATCGGTCCTATTCTTCCAAGGGAAATTTTCCGTGCGCGTTGCATCATGCGCAGCTGTGTGTATGCTTTTCCAACATAATAGATGCCCAAAACAGCTACAATGATCGACAAAGCAGTGCATAGGAATTCATCGTTGGAACACACACAGACACACGAGAAAAGAATTGAGCTGCTTGATATGAAAAAAATTCCAAATTAATGTGAAGCAACCGTTTCCAGTTCTACCTTCGCTATTCAACCCCATCGCACTTCGTTTTTATGCGCTTCGTTTTTTTATGCACTCTTTACATTCGCGATTTCCCACTCTCAGGTTGACAAAGCTGGAGATGGCAGATAATCTCAACAAGCAGAAGGAAGACATCCTTATGAAACTGAGTACAGTCAATAACCAATCTTCACAGTTCATCACCTACGAATCTACAACCGCTGAGCAGCCCGATAGCAGGCGGGGCCGTGTGATCATTAGCCACGATACACGTGCATTTATCTTCGAATGGGTCTCTGTCACACTGTCATAATAGAAAGTTGGCTAGGTCGAAGAAAGAGTTGTGCCACCTGTGATTTTTGCATGAAGAAAGCAGGGGGGGGGGGGGGGGGGCAGTTTTGAGCAATGCGCCATATGCATGCGTACATTCTTTGTTTTTTAGACAAATATGGATAGAGTCGCCTCGGTGCAGAAAGCTCGAGAAGTGTTGATGGAGTGCTACACAGCTTTTCCTGCAAGAGTTCTGCAGTCCTTTGTTACCATATTCAGAGTTGTGGATTTTGCTATACTGCTACAGATTTTTCTGTTGGCAAATGGAGGTCAGTCCAAGACACAAATCGATCGCTCACGTCGTTCACATGTATTTAATTTAGCAGAAAATGCAAAGTTGTCTGACACATGTATTTAATTTAGCAGAAAATGCAAAGTTGTCTGACCCATGCAAGAGTACTCAGACCTTCTGTTGGACAGATGATCCTTTGATCCTCAATGGAGCAGCCCCGATCACCCTAGCCATCGTCCTTGAAGGAATCTTCGACACAGTTTTCTACACCAACCCGTTTCTTTTATTCTATCGACTACGACCCTTTATCATTCTGGCGTTCTATGGCCTGTACTTCTTGGTGGCGGACTTATATTACAGTGATGTTTTCGAATTCTTTCAGGGTGGGTGTTGCCCTTCGACCACCAGTGAAAGAAGCTGTGATGACCCTTGGAACAATACTGTAAGCTGTCACCTCTTTACTCAGGAAGCGGAAAACTTATGTGGAAAATGCGGATTCCGATTTTCGCGCGATCTCCTGCTTCTCGCTTTGTGGCGTACATGCTGGAGCAGTACGGCGAGATTCTCCTGGATCGGCTTGTTCATAATTTACTGAACGATTACTTGAGAAAGGCGCAGCAAAATGATGTTGCTGCGGGGGCCGACAGAGACGCTCGGGCCTTGCTGCGGTTCAAGTCTTCGTTTCTTATCTTCGATGCGTGTTGCTGCTGCATATGTCCAACCAGACCCTCAGACATTGACAACGAGTATAAGTGGGCCCGAACGTTTTGTGACCATGCTGAACGTTTGAAGCAGGAGCCTTTGAGTGCATTGTTTCAAATGAGTTTGACGTGGTGGCATCTGTGGAAAGATTGTTGCGTTTTGAACACCCCCATAGGAATTTTTTGGAATGTGTGTGCCTTTTCTTTTTCTCCATAATTTTGGGGGTTCTGTGCCTTATTTTCGGGTTCATTTATGGTAGCTATAACATTGGCTCTTATATCCTTTCAGAATTATTCCCGCAATGGTTAAGGAACTGCCGGCGTCGTTGCTGCTCAACAAGAAGGAACCCCACATGTATTATTGTCAAGCAAAACCAACGTTAACGGTGACTTGGATGAGCCAGCGGAAGACCAACAGCGTGGTGGAAATCGAAATCGATGCAATCGGCTCAACTGCTACAGGAAATGGGAAGACGAGTTAAACCAACCGTGGTAGACTAGATGGTAGAAATGGGAAGACGAGTTGAACCAACCGTGGTAGACTAGATGGTAGAGTGTACACCGGTCTCTCCTACCACCACCTATTCCTGTGAGACTCTGCTCCACTCGCAAGGGGTCACACTAGGCATCGGCCAACACACAAACAACAAACAGAAGTGAGTTTTGTTTCGGATGAGAACACACACAAGACAGGATGGCAATCCATCCTTCCTCTGGATGTTCTTGATCCGGTCTTCAGCGGCGTTCTGGGGCTTCACGACAGTTTGCTCGAGGCGTAGCGCTTCAAGGGTTCATATTTATAACCCATTGAGGTTGAGCTTTCCAACAACCGAAGTTAGACTTGTAGTAATCACGAACCACAACACAAGCCAACTTTCCCTCTGCCCTTGACGCCCTTGAGCTCTGCCTCGCAACCTGCACTTGCTCTTGACTTTGGAACTTGAACTTGGCAAAGGCCCGGGGGTGAGCACGGTCATTCGTGGTCCGGTAAACCCCAGTCATTAAATAACGCTAGGCTATTTTTTCAATTGAAAGACAAAATGGAAATGGGGTAGCATAATGACTGATAGGTAATGATCGATCGGAACAATATTTAATAAGATTTCTGGTCCGGCAGAGCCGAGGTGTAATAGATGTAGTTAGACTCAGGGTGTTTGGGCCCGCAGGGCATGTGTACCTGAAGCAGTGGGGGGGGGGGGGGGGGGCAACGCCAACCCCGCGCTGCCAACTCGGACCCCACCTCGCCGCGCGACAGCGCAGCAAGGCGGGGTCGGCAGCGCGGGGTTGGCGTAGGGGGCCCCTTTGCAGTTTATCGCACTTAATTGTACACACACTGTAGTTTTATTACATCTAATTGAAGTTACAAAAATACCATAATTTTTATAAGAGAAACTTGCTATAAATTGAAACTGAAGTATCAAAGAAACTAAATACAAATAATGTTAATAAATAAATTTTTGTTTTAGTGCCCGCGGCGTGAATATAATCAATTATAATATTATTTAAAGTTAGAATTAATCATATTTTACTTTTGCCTAGCGGGCAGGGGGTTGGTGTAGGGTGCCGCCGCCACTTTCCAGTTTATGGCACTTACAGTTTTAATAACCATCAAATACCTGTCAATACTTGGATGCAGTGGAAACAGGAGGCTCATTTAAAGTTTACTACGGTCAATACATTTACTTTACCGCGGCATACACAACTTTAATAAAAGAATACTTGCCACAGGTAGAGATGAATTATAGTAAATTATATTAATAACTATAAACAGAGAAAACTTTGACAATGTGTTAGACCTATTAATATAATTAACCGGATAGTCAGTATTGGCCGGCATATGTAATGTGTGTCGTTAGAGCCATTACGTATGTCCGGCCTAGTATATAATGGGCCGTCCCTTGGCGCCATTTTCTCAATAAAGTATCTACTGTAGGACACAGCAAGTATACGGCAGATTATTAAGTTAGTCTCACAGGTTATAGAGCCTTGTAGCGTGAACGTTAGGTCTAGTAGACTTTATTCACTTATTACGTACTATCGGGGCGTGCGGAAGGCTGCCACCGAAAATACAAACAGGTGTACGTGCGGAAGGCTGTCACCAAATATTTAAATCTGGTGTGTGTGCGGAAGGCTACCACCAGTCTGGTGTGTGTGCGGAAGGCTACCACCAGTCACACTAAGTGGATTGTGCGGAAGGCCGCCACTTAGTCGCTGGTATAACTAATCATTTCCTAACTCTATCTCGCTTCTCTACTCCGTGACAGAGAAAGCAACATTGGTAGTCAAGCCTCCCTCCTACCTTCCGCCCTTGGTATGCCCGAACAATATGGCGTATCCAGGTTCTGACTTAGTAAAAACGAGGCTAGACCCTCCAAAGTTCAATCGTGGAAAAGAATGGGAGCTGTTTGAATACACCTTTACATCAGTTATAGGTGTCACACACCCAGAAATCCTTTCCATAATTCCGGGCTTTGAGACTCATCCCTTAGCCAAACCTATACAACTACCTGTACGACCTGATTTCCCTTCAGATGCACCCTTGAAATCACCTGCAAAGGAAGAGGAAGAAGAAGAGGACGAAGAAGAGACAGTAGTAGTAAAGGTAGGAGAAAGACAAGGAAAAGAAAGAAGAGGGTCAAGAAACTGCAAGTGCAAAAATTGCCTCTGCCCCGCCACTGCTATACCTACGGACCAAAAATCTAAAATACCAGTGTTGACGAGGGGGAGTAAGCCGTCACCGCTATTTGCTTTACAATTGGCAGCCAGATATTACACGAAAGAGAAAGAAGCTTAGCTAAACAGATTGCTCTATGCCTTTCTACTTCAATCATGTGCTCACGATAGGAAGGTGATGACTATAATGAGGCAGGGGGATACCGACGGCGTAAAGTGTTTCCTCGCCCTCAAAAAACATTATGGAGGTCTTGACCTCATAAGGTTTGAAGAGGACCAGGAAAAACTATACCACTCGTACCCTAAGAAGGTTAGTGAGGTGAGTAGCTGGCTAGCTGACTATCTCACTATCAAAACACAAGAAAAGACGATGGGAGTGATACCAGAGATGATGAAGACAGGCATGATCATGAAGAAATAAAACAACACCTACCTGTCTACCAAGCCTACTATCGTAACACTTGGTGTCCTCTCTTACCTACTCAAAGACCTAAGCTGCCTGAATTCATCAAGGTAGTGGAGCAGTTAGCTCAAAGCAACGTATCAGAAACTAAAATGCGAAAGCTATATGGATCTGGTAGTTCAAAGAGCGACCCTATCACTATGAACACAGTAGCAGGAATAGCTCAGGGCAAGAAGAGCAAGTCATCACAGGCCCATGTACTTGTTGTAAGTCTTGATGAAAGCGTACGTGTTGATAGCACCTCGGTTTCCCTTTTTGTCTAAAATCCTGTCGACATGATCCAAGGCACCGCCTTGAATTGTGGAGACAAAAGTGCAGACCTTTCTGTCCTTCCATCGTGCTACCGTGATTCCACAGCCTTCCTCAGTATAGCATGCGTTCCTAGTTCCACGTTCAGCGCTTGATGGGATGTCATCCAGGATGTCCTTTGCGCCATGAAGCCTCTTACCCATCACGGTGCACACAAAACAGTGCTGGTACTTGGCATGCAGGTGATGAGCCAACATAAGGCTGGTGTAATAGCGGTCTGTTACCCAAACAGTGCCCCTAGGTAGCTTTGACTCATCCGCTAGAGCCATTACAATGTCATGAGTGGCTCCATAACCCGACTGCTGTTCCGGCGTCAATGTGCGGCTGCCAGCATACAATTTGGAATGATAGGCAAAACCTGAGGTCGGATCGTTCACTTCAAACATTTTGAAACCGTACTTAACTGGTTTGTCCTTGATGTAAACACGTAAATGTGAACGACCCCTGAAAGGAATGAGGGCTTCGTCTGCTGAAACAAATTGTCCTAACTGCATCACTGTCTTGCTAACCTCGTTCATATTGTCCAGGAAGGGCCGGATGTGGTGAAGAATGTCGTATTCTGGGTCAGAGGAAGGCTTCTTCAAAGCTGGATTGTTGGGTTGAAATATGAGTTTGATTTCCCTGAACCTTTGTAAAGTCATAACTGGGGTCAGATCGGGGTACTGAACGAAGGGGTTGACATATCCCACCCAAAAATCAGCCATCCTTTTGAGCTGCATTGCGCACATCACAATAAGGATACAAATAAAAGTGAGCATTTCGTTTGGCATGACCGCCTTGATGTGTCGGATATGTCCCCGGCCTTGAATTTTACGTCGCATTCGAGCATAAGTGTTACTCCACTGAGACCAATGCTCAATCATGGGCAAGGAAACGTATTGGGAAAATATCATGGTCAAAGTAGAAGTATTTCCAGTGTCATAGTTTTCGTTGAATCGTCTCTCCCCTTCAAATTCAGGTAAAGGTTGGGAAGGTGGGTCTCCTTTTACCCACTTATCTGCTGAAAAGAATTCACTAGCTGATACTGGATCGCTTTCTGGTGACTGAGGCCAAATTCCGTCTTCGTCTTCGGACACAGTATTTTCGGAAACGTCAGCGTCTGTGAGTTCGATTTCCGCTGCTTGTTGTTCGTCCCCCCCCTTCTGCGTCTTTGTCAAGTCCACCGTCTCCTCCAGAGCTGGAACACATTCGTAAACACTACATGTGTTGCCAGAGACAAGGGATAGCGAATGTAACAAGTATTTTGTCTGGACGCAGTCAGTGAGCAGAGCATTGCATAGCTTTTGATGATGCAAGAATTGAATGCAGAAAATAAGAAGAAAGCAGTGAGAACAGAGGAGATAAGTAGGTAGGAAAACACATACACATCATGTTGACCTTCGCTTGTGTGTCTCCTCATCAGCATCTACATCCTTCTTCTTCCTGTGTACATTAAGGGTTCATACAAACACAGCAAGTCCAAACACAGACCACTTTTGTAGGCATCACCCCCGGATAGCGGGTAAAAAGTACCTTTTCCTGGTGACAGGTGCACCAGCTTGTTTTTCAGTATTATTTGTCCGGATTGGACCTGATGCCATTTTATTCCTGGTCTGTTGCAGTTTTCCTTTTTGGCTTCACTGAGCTAATACAACGAGACATCATTCTCATTCTTGAGGACTGTGTTTTGTTGTATTACCGACTTTTTACGAGCTATCGTTGGGGGCATTTACATTTGGAGTCCACATCACTAGGGTGATTTCTTTCTGCTTTGCCACACAGGCAACAGAGTGAATTTTCACTGACCTGTCTCACACGGGACGTCAGACGAAAACAAATACTCCAACACAGCTCCCTCATAACTCTTTCACAAAACAAATAATTTGATTGGTCTCAAGCAGGTGTCTCGTACTCTAGCCCAATCAGTATCTGTGTGCTCACAAGGAAGACATCAGATACAAACTCTCTGTCGTTCTTGCTGTTCTCACACAGAGACCAAGAAGAAGGAGGTGGACAGAAGAGTGAAGGAACACACACAAAACACAAACAAGCATAGGGACAGGAGAACAACACTCTACCCTTCTAGTTTGTGCATTTATCTGCATTATCTCACACATACGTCAGAGTATTTTTGCAAATCTCTGATCGTTTTCTAAAGGTAGGTCTGAGAACCTATCCGACCGACTGTCGACTTCTCAAGGAGAGCTTTTCTAGCTTCTCTATTACTATCTGTGTGTAGGTACAAGTGCCTCATACTAAATACAATATAGAAAAGAAGGAGGAGAAAGTAATCTGAGTAAGGAGAACAAGAAATCGGAGAAAGTCTCAAATACTATTTTTCTCAAACAAAAACAAACATACAAACAGTGTTTCATAGAGGACAGGGAATCTTATCCTACCCTCTCTATTAGTTTCTCTCTTCACTAGTCAATCGACTGAAGGAGGAACAGAACACAAACGAACAAAAACCAAACATAGGAGCTGACACTGTCCTCCTGTTGATCACTACTACGACATCATGTCGACAGAGATCGCCGAAGTGAGTGAATTCTCGGAGGCAGATCAAAGAAGAGAAGAAGAAGAAGCAGGAGGAGGAGGAGGAAGAGGATTGAATGAAGGAGGAGGAGGAGGATTGAATGAAGGAGGAGGAGGAGATGAAGGAGTAGGAGGAGGAGTAGAAGAGGGCTCGGATGATGAAGGAAGATATGGAGGAGACGAAGGTGAAGGAGGATTTTAACAAGAAGAGACGGGAGGAGGAGGAGCATATGGTAATCCCTTACCACCTGCCTACACGGGAGGAGGAGGACGAAAAATGATCGACTTGATTCATAGTGATGGAGAGGAGATCACAGTGGAGGAACAACAGTGGGTGCAAGACCACTATGACCTCACTAAAGAAGAGTTTGATAACAAGATGGGGGTAGAGAAGGACACCTATGTGTGGATCCCTCAGGATCAAAGAAGAGAGAAAAGTCGTGCTAAAAAGGATGTCTATATCCTATTATCAAACACAGCACAGCTCCTCGGCAAACTGGTTTCTGATCCAGAAGAGAGAAAGAAGATACAGCATATCAAGTTTGGGGACACACACACCCACCTTGAATTACTCGATGCTATCTTTGGGGTGTACACTCAAACCCTGATTTGGGAACGTACATACGGCCCACGATGTGAGGGTTACCTCCAGTACACAAACCCAAGAGCAACGGCCAGATTCCTCGCGACTGGTCAGGAGGCAGTCGATGTAACAAAAATGAAGACCAATCTGGGTTCGAAAAACTCGAGTGGCATATTTCATTTTTTTACAATGGAAATAAAGGCCTTGGAGGAGGGGAAGGCAGAGATGGAAAAAAGCATTAAGGCAGCAGGAGAAACTCATCCTGTGATTGATGAGTTAGAGAAGACCGACAGAGTTCTGACCAAGATCAGACTGTTGATGGGTGCGTTACTGCACAAGGAGGAATGGAAGAGATGGATTCCTACCAAGGATCACTCTGTCCTTAAATCACTTAGTAACGCACCACCGGTCGCCAACAAAGCAGGTGTTGACCAATATGTGGAGAAATATAATTTTCTCAGATCTGCTTCTGAATTGGTGGCCTTTATCACTCATGCTCAAAAGCTGGTGATATCTGAGAAGAAGAAGGCGAAAGAGAATGAGGAGTTCGAGAAGACGATGAGACTGGAAAGAATGAAAGCAAAAGTGAGTGGTGCAAAGACACACCCTCCGACATATTTGACCCCACCAGCTCCTGCCCCACCAGCCCCTGCACCCTCGGGCTCAACTACGGTGGTGGTCACAAACACGGAGAAGAAGGACAGACAGAACATCATAAATGCCTTCAAGGGGAAGAAAGGAGGAGTGGCAAGTCTCATGCTATATGCCAAGACGAGCTCAGACAAAGACTCTGATGCTTCGCTTTTGAGCAAGCTCAAAGAGATCAAAGCCTGCATGAAGGCTTTTCCTTGCGACGAAACGCAGGAATACGAGGCCCTTGTTACTGTTTTTGACCCATCTCTAGTCTCGGAGGGATTTGATCTGACACAGTACAAGTTTTTGAGAAAGAAGGAGGAGATTAAGAGAAACAATACAACAGGCTTAGACGCTCAGTGTGAACTGGCGGTGGCCACACTCATTTCATATTTTCAATCTCATGGATACCAGCATCTCTGCACTGGTACTCTCATAGGATTTGAAATCTTTGAGACAGTGGCGATGAGTTTGAGGAGTGCTGTTGGCTTGGCGGCGACCCTTACGGAGGTAGTTTCCTCCTATGGGCTATTCTATGGCCACAAGTCGATCATCCTCTATTTCTTTTCGGCGTTACACACAGCTAACCCGAGTAAGCTTACTCAGCTCATACAACAATGCTCGACGTTTAGCTCAGTGAAGTCCAAGAACTTCCTCGAGACACACGTGTTCGAAAATACGGTTCAAAGCGTTGCTCCGTCAGCACTGTTTCAAGAAGTGATGAGTGCATGCTCAAACATGGACTCGCTCACGGAGGCACATATGGCACAGGCAGGCGGTGTACCCGTTGGCGCACAAGCCACGTACACAACAGAGCTGCCGGTTGGAAGAGACAGAGAGAGCCAGACCTGAAGACCGCATGTTGGAGGTGGTTCGCGGGCTTGCAGTGTAAGGCACAGATGGAGAACAGAGACTGCTCTTTCAATCATGATAGGCAGAACCCAACAGCAAGGGCAAATTTTCTGAGCAGGACGGAAGGCAAGGAACCGGGACTTTTCAATATGCTTCAGATTGCCGCTGTGAACGAAGGTTGGTATGCCAATATGTGTGATGATGAGGAGCTACGAGAGGCAATCATTACATACATGAAGAGGATGAAGAAGAAGAAGGAGGAAAGGCAGAGACAAAAGAATTTAAAGGCCTCTCAAAGAGGACGAGAAGGAGGAGCAGGAGCAGGAGGACGAGGAGGAGGAGGAGGAGGACGAGGACGAGGAACATGGAGAGGAGCCTCGAGGTGGCAGGGAACCCCTCAGAGAGGAAGAGGAGGAGGTCGGGGATATACCCATTATGGAGGGAGAGCTGTTCGAGCTCCAGCCCCCCCACCCAGAGGAGGAGGAGGCTCGTGGGCAAGCTCCAACCCAAATTTCGGTCGAGCTCAGGCCTACAACACTGCCTCGGAGACCGATACGTCATCCTACCCGGACACTACTCAAGGTAATCGTTTCGAGGTGGTGGAATGACTGGAGGGGGAAGAAGAGAGGAAGGAGAAGACTGTGAAGTTTAACCCTAAAGTCACAGTGCTTTCTAATGCTGTTGTGCAGACTGGGCCAACGCTTCCTCTATGTGAAAACAAAGATGTGGGTACACAGAGACTGCAGCCCCAAGATAGTCTTATACCCGTTCATACAGCACGGTTACCAATGATAACTGATGCAAATAGGAAGGCGAGACTTGCGATGGAGGCGAGGAGGCCAATGGCAGACGTATCGCCTCGGCCAAGCAAACAACCACGAACAGACTCAATGTCTACGGTCGCGGCGGGTGGCGAGCAAAAAGACAATGTGTGTACTCAAGTACCACAAGACAATGTCGCTCAAATAGTAAACGCACCAGTACCGCAGAATAATAAAAATGTTAATGAGGTGAAGCAGGAGGAGAAGAAGGAGGAGTTGAAAAACTTAGAGACAAGACTCCAAAATTTGGAACGTAAAGTTCTTGTTCTCGCAGCCAATATACACAGGCCCGATGCTCTGTGTTATACGGAACTTTATTGTGAAACATTGAAGACAATATTAAAAGTTGGTAATGATACGATGGCGAATATTAATATTGTCGGCAGGAAGTTTTTTAATCGATACCGGGACTGGGTGGACGGAAATATGAAAAAGTCAACGGGCACTCTCAAAGGAGTGAGCAGCCGGACGGATATCACGGGAATCATCACACTGACCTTTAAATTGAAATCCGCACGAGTATACCGTATGGACCTCTATGTCGTACCCGGTTACCACGGGTCAATATTACTATCGTATGACCAATTGGCTACGATGGGGGCTGTGATTGATTGCGCCGCACGGCGAGTGATATATGGAGTAAAAAGAGGAGAAGAGAACGATATTGATCCCTTCAACGCTACTGACTCTTACGAGGCTTATGAGCTGAGTCTAGCGACGGATCACAAAAAGATGGCAATCGCACATGAGGCACTTGAGGTGTACGTTCACCCCCATGTCGTAAGACCGGATGAACTGTCCTGGACCGACAATTGGGAATCCCAAGTGTGCACTGCCACAGTTCCGACATGCCATTGGGACAAAGAGTCTATTGATGACTTAATCGAGAAGCGAAAGGAGGAGATTATATGTGTCGCACAAAGAAACCCGTCGTTGGCGAGATTCGCGGAAGGAGTAGGAACAGATGTCCATATTACTAACGGATACTGTTTCCATGCGAAAGTAGGAGAAGAAAAAAGGGAGGCGTTTGTACCAAGGAGAACGGGGCGAATCCCGGATACTCCACCAGAAACTATTAAAAGTTTTATTACTAATTTCTGGGGTGACGAGCCCACGTGGCCGCGTTCACTGTCTGAAGTGAAGAAATGCTTACGGACTTTATTCGAAAATAATAAGCCGTATACTATTATCCTGCCATATAATGAGAAGGCGATATGGGCGCAGGAAATAAGGGACCGGCTTATTGATCATCCTATACCGGTACCCTCTCGCAAGCAACAGCTAGTGGTGGCTTGTCGTATGGGAACTCGTGAGCAGAGCAGTGCATACAAGCGGAAGCTCAGAGACCTCGACAAGTTGAAATTGATACCGCAAGCATTCACATGCTTTGATGGTTTTTACGCCCGTAAAGCTCCTTTGCAATACGCGAGACTCATTGACATGCTGGTGGAGCTCGGTAAAGATGATGAGCCGGACACGGTCACGTATGAAAAGACGGGCCTAGATGATGTCTCGGAAGAGGACTTAGGCTTGGAGGAGGACAGAGAACCCCTCAAGCAGCATAAGCAGATGTCTGATGAAGATTTTCAAGAGGCGGCGCGGAAAATATTGGAAGAAGGAGTAGGCACGGAGAAGGAGAAGGAGAAGGAGCTTTAAAAAGCCAAATTAGAGGCGAACAAGGAAATTTTTGACCCTCCACATGCAGGTGGTGTCAAGCCTGAAGATTTCACTGCGGTTATTTACAACATACCGGGTGCGGAGCCGTCACCGCACCACGAAGGGCGAATTTGAGTATACATGAGGCGAAGATAGCGGAGGAGCTAGCAAGACAGCTGCTCAATGAGGACTTTATTGAGAGATCAACATCCTCAATAGTCTCACAACCGAGAATAGTGCCGAAGCCAGGAGGAGAATGACGCCTGACAGTTAACTATGCTCGTGTTAACAAGGTGCTGGAGGAAGAGAGAAATCCTCTCCCGACATTAGAAGAAGGAAGGAGAGTACTGCGGAATGCAAAATTCTATTCGGTCATTGACCTTAATAAGAATGGCTTCTGGCAGATACCACTGGAGGAAAAGTCCAGATTGCTGACGGCGTTTGTGGTGGTTATGGAAATATATCAATGGAAAGTGCTTCCGATGGGCCTCAATCGTAAGTACATTGTCTTTTTTGATGACATACCCTTGTATAAGGCAGATATCCTATGATATAGTATTAGGGGGCCAGTCCTAATAGCTATATCCGAAGTCGAGGTGTATGTACCCGACCCTGCGATATACCGACACAAGTAGAGATTGACCGTGCTCAGGTACGACAGTATATAATCTATCGTAAAAAATAATTTAATGAAAGTTTCAGAGAACATTTCATTTTCGAGAACATCATCCCAGGACTTGGAAAGGGTCATACCCGGGAACACCATCGCTCAATACACTAGCGATCCCCGTATACGGTGTAGTATCATCGTCGATCGACCTTTCGCACTCGTATGTTGCGATCGAATGCCAAGTTATATCACTGAGTCTTTTTAATATTCATATTGATAACTGATGATGCATGATCAAATCATGATACGCCGTGGGTAATCAATCAGTTTATTTGAGACGCATAAAGAAAAATAGTTTCTTTGTCACTGCCTTCGTTGTCTGGCGCGGATTTCTTTGCCTGGTGGAGGACCACCAACAAAAGTCAGATCGAACTTTGACTGTTCGAGAATGTCCCACATCTTAATAATTATTAGGGATTCCGCCCAACGATAATTCAAAAGGGACATCAAGCACTCCTCTTGGCAGTGTCTGAATGGTCCACGCAGTGTAATCCTTGTCTCTGGGAGTAATTGTATCATCCCATGTCGCGAGACTTTTTGCGTCTTTATATACTGGCAGATAATGTCTTGCCTTTGGATCCTCCACCGGGTCCATACTTCTCCAGAACTGGAGTATCGGTTGTACTATCTTTGTGGCTGATGATATTTTGAGTGTCCGTGTGACACGCATCTGTCGTGGGACCGCCACGACCCGCATCAAGTATAAGTCTGAGAGAGTGTCATCAGCGACATGTTGTTCCGCTGGTCTCATCAGATAGAAAACATTTTTCACCCATGCGATGGTTGCTATCGCATCGCCTTCCTTCCATCGCTCATGGACAATCTCAACGTTGCCCGCGTTTGGGTCAGTGTCCGTCCCCTCCTCCTCCTGGTGGACGTCCTTTGATCTCATCGACCTCATCGCCTTCCTCGGTTGGTCGTTGATAAGATCATTCCGCGCTCTCCTTAGCTGCGCCTCTGTGATCTTCTCCTTCTTTCCGCTATGCTCTCGCGGAGACTTGGACTGAGTCCCCACCGCGCTTATGCGGTCTGTCTTCTCCTTGCTGTCCACCTCACTCTCCACCTTCTCAGCTATCGGTGCCCGATAAGCATCGCCTTGGTCTATGCCAGCCTCCTTGTGGATGGGCGGCACCTCTTTGAAATCATCCTTCATCCGTTTTAACGCCTCCTCAACGGATTCATCTTCCAGTAAGAAGGGATCATACTTAATCAGCCTTCTTACATTCACAATTTGCACCTTCCCTCTACCCCTGATCTTGTAATTCAGAGGTCCCGTCTGTTCCATAATCTGATAAGGTCCTTTCCAGTGAGCGAACAGCTTAGAGCTGACTCCCTTCGGGACTTGAGGATGGTACAATAGTACAATATCCCCGACCTGGAACTTGATCTGATCCAAGTGCGCTTGTTGCACCCCTTCAGCATCGGTCTTTCGGCGCTCCGCCTCTCTATGCGCCCTGACTATTTCTTCCGCCTCCATCCTCACTCTAAGTCTCATCCCAAACAACTCATCCGCATCCGCCCAAGTGTCTTTTGGGTGAAGGAGCGAAGTCGGGATATCAGGCTCACGCCCATATACTAACTGATATGGCGAGATTGAGCTCTTCGAGCCTCCTAACGCCGTAGAGGGTAGACAGTTCATTGCAAACGCAAATGATGGTGCTGCCTCGACCCATGCTCTTTGATTCTCCTTCTTCGTGCAATACATCTTTAGCGAGGCTTTGAGGGGTCTGTGTACCCGCTCGATTTTCCCATTTGCTTGCGGGTTATAGGCAGTAACATATTGCCATTTCATCCCGTAATACTTAGATAATTTGTCGATGACCTCGCTATTAAAGTCCGAGCCTCGATCAGAACATATTTTTCTTGGTACTCCGATCTGTGAGATGATCCTATCGATCAGCGCCTCGGCCGTCGTCTTGCCGGTAACGTCTTTGACAGGGATGATCCACACATAGTTGGTGGCTCTGTCAATAGCCGTAAGGAGGTATTTGTAACCATCCTTCGATTCTGGGAAAGGTCCCACATGATCAATGTGTATAAACTCAAACATCCCCGCATGAAGAGGAAATTCGCCAATCAGGCCGAAATTTGCCTTCAGTGGTGTTTTGTTTATCTTGCACGGGATGCATGCATCCACCGCCTGATCTATCTCCTCCTTCATCTTCTTCCACCAGAATCGCCTCGCTACGAACATGTGAGTTCGTTGTCGACCCGGATGCACCAAAAGTGGGCAATTGTGGGCTGCGACAAATATGAATCGTCTCAGACTCTCCGGTACCCAAAGGGTCCATTTGTCCGGCTGTGACGCATAGCGACCGTGAAGGCCCTTGTACCACAGTAGACCATCTCTCCGTCCCATCTCCTTCATCTGATCTTTGATCGCTTTCGTCATCCGTAGCTCATCCGGGTTCTGATATAACTGTATCAGTTCTTTAAACTCCGGATCTTGAGCCTGTTGTTGCCTCCATGCGGTAGGCGAGGCTATATGGATAGTACCATCTTCTAGCCGTACCCCGATTCTTTCCGGGTCATCGTCTAGGTCACTTCTCCGCTCTTGAGGAGGCTCCGCATAAACTTCCTGCGTCTCCTCTTCCTCTCTTATGTTCGCCTTCGCATTCTCATATACCTCATAGGACCACTCAGCGTCCTCCTGGGTATGTAGCTCACAACATATCCGTGATCCGGGCCTTGTGGACTGTACCGTAGACCTGTGCGGTCATATCGGACTCCACTCGCCATCTCCATCGCCTCAATGTGGCTGACCTCATACACGTTGTCAGTGGACAAGTCTTCCATCTCCACCGTGGACACCAACGCCGATACTTCTGAGTTAAACTCTAGCCTAGAGAGGCTATCAGCGACCACATTTCGCTTTCCCGGTAGATGGACCATTGTAAAATCGAAACAAGACAAGAACGCTTGCCACCGCGCCAGCCGTCCCGTCTGTTCATGATTCATCAACCATAACAGGTTATGATGATCAGTTCTGACAGTAAATTGAGGTCCTCCCCACAAATACTCTCTGAGCCTCTTGAGGGCCCATACTACCGCCAACGCCTCTCTTTGCCTTGTGCAATAGTTTCTCTCCGCCGCACACAACTTCCTACTAATAAACATGATTGGGTGTAATTTCTTCTCCTCATCCTCTTGTTGTAATACAGCCCCAATCGCAAACTTAGATGCGTCTGTATCGACTACGAATTGTTTCGTAAAGTCGGGCATCGTTAACACCAGTCCTCCGTCTTTCGGGTCTTTGTAAATGAGATCTTTGAGCGCATGAAACGCTTGCAAAGCCTCTTCGTCCCACTTCTCAAAGTCTCCAAAATCTATCATTTTCTCCACTTTAGCCCGTGTTGCACCCCAATCGGGTATAAACTGGCTATAGTATTGCGCCATCGCAAGGAATGAGTGCAATTCAGTGCGGTTCTTCGGTATCGGTCGATTCATAATCTCCTCCCTCTTCTCTTTGGATATCGAGACTCGATTATGGGAGATCTCGTACCCTAAGTATGTCACACTCGTCTTGGCAAGTTGACACTTCTTTAGATTGCACTTCAGCCAAAAGCTCCGATGCGCCTGAATATATCGGACAAATGATCGATATGCTCCTCCATTGTGTTAGAGTATACGATAATGTCATCGATATAGCAAAATGCATATTCTCCCGCCTTCTGTCCCCGCTTCTATAAAGCCACCGTCAGACAAATCATCGTACTGACTGCTCAACATCTTCTGCATCGCCTTCTGGAAAAGTCCTGGGGCTTGCTTGAGGCCCATCGGAAGCACTTTCCATTGATATATTTCCATACCCACCACAAACGCCGTCAGCCATCTGGACTTTTCCTCCAGTGGTATCTGCCAGAAGCCATTCTTAAGGTCAATGACCGAATAGAATTTTGCATTCCGCAGTACTCTCCTTCCTTCTTCTAATGTCGGGAGAGGATTTCTCTCTTCCTCCAGCACCTTGTTAACACGAGCATAGTTAACTGTCAGGCGTCATTCTCCTCCTGGCTTCGGCACTATTCTCGGTTGTGAGACTATTGAGGATGTTGATCTCTCAATAAAGTCCTCATTGAGCAGCTGTCTTGCTAGCTCCTCCGCTATCTTCGCCTCATGTATACTCAAATTCGCCCTTCGTGGTGCCGGTGACGGCTCCGCACCCGGTATTTTGTAAATAACCGCAGTGAAATCTTCAGGCTTGACACCACCTGCATGTGGAGGGTCAAAAATTTCCTTGTTCGCCTCTAATTTGGCTTTTAAAAGCTCCTTCTCCTTCTCCGTGCCTACTCCTTCTTCCAATATTTTCCGCGCCGCCTCTTGAAAATCTTCATCAGACATCTGCTTATGCTGCTTGAGGGGTTCTCTGTCCTCCTCCAAGCCTAAGTCCTCTTCCGAGACATCATCTAGGCCCGTCTTTTCATACGTGACCGTGTCCGGCTCATCATCTTTACCGAGCTCCACCAGCATGTCAATGAGTCTCGCGTATTGCAAAGGAGCTTTACGGGTGTAAAAACCATCAAAGCATGTGAATGCTTGCGGTATCAATTTCAACTTGTCGAGGTCTCTGAGCTTCCGCTTGTATGCACTGCTCTGCTCACGAGTTCCCATACGACAAGCCACCACTAGCTGTTGCTTGCGAGAGGGTACCGGTATAGGATGATCAATAAGCCGGTCCCTTATTTCCTGCGCCCATATCGCCTTCTCATTATATGGCAGGATAATAGTATACGGCTTATTATTTTCGAATAAAGTCCGTAAGCATTTCTTCACTTCAGACAGTGAACGCGGCCACGTGGGCTCGTCACCCCAGAAATTAGTAATAAAACTTTTAATAGTTTCTGGTGGAGTATCCGGGATTCGCCCCGTTCTCCTTGGTACAAACGCCTCCCTTTTTTCTTCTCCTACTTTCGCATGGAAACAGTATCCGTTAGTAATATGGACATCTGTTCCTACTCCTTCCGCGAATCTCGCCAACGACGGGCTTCTTTGTGCGACACATATAATCTCCTCCTTTCGCTTCTCGATTAAGTCATCAATAGACTTTTTGTCCCAATGGCATGTCGGAACTGTGACAGTGCACACTTGGGATTCCCAATTGTCGGTCCAGGACAGTTCATCCGGTCTTACGACATGGGGGTGAACGTACACCTCAAGTGCCTCATGTGCGATGGCCATCTTTTTGTGATCCGTCGCTAGACTCAGCTCATAAGCCTCGTAAGAGTCAGTAGCGTTGAAGGGATCAATATCGTTCTCTTCTCCTCTTTTTACTCCATATATCACTCGCCGTGCGGCGCAATCAATCACAGCCCCCATCGTAGCCAATTGGTCATACGATAGTAATATTGACCCGTGGTAACCGGGGACGACATAGAGGTCCATACGGTATACTCGTGCGGATTTCAATTTAAAGGTCAGTGTGATGATTCCCGTGATATCCGTCCGGCTGCTCACTCCTTTGAGAGTGCCCGTTGACTTTTTCATATTTCCGTCCACCCAGTCCCGGTATCGATTAAAAAACTTCCTGCCGACAATATTAATATTCGCCATCGTATCATTACCAACTTTTAATATTGTCTTCAATGTTTCACAATAAAGTTCCGTATAACACAGAGCATCGGGCCTGTGTATATTGGCTGCGAGAACAAGAACTTTACGTTCCAAATTTTGGAGTCTTGTCTCTAAGTTTTTCAACTCCTCCTTCTTCTCCTCCTGCTTCACCTCATTAACATTTTTATTATTCTGCGGTACTGGTGCGTTTACTATTTGAGCGACATTGTCTTGTGGTACTTGAGTACACACATTGTCTTTTTGCTCGCCACCCGCCGCGACCGTAGACATTGAGTCTGTTCGTGGTTGTTTGCTTGGCCGAGGCGATACGTCTGCCATTGGCCTCCTCGCCTCCATCGCAAGTCTCGCCTTCCTATTTGCATCAGTTATCATTGGTAACCGTGCTGTATGAACGGGTATGAGACTACCTTGGGGCTGCAGTCTCTGTGTACCCACATCTTTGTTTTCACATAGAGGAAGCGTTGGCCCAGTCTGCACAACAGCATTAGAAAGCACTGTGACTTTAGGGTTAAACTTCACAGTCTTCTCCTTCCTCTCTTCTTCCCCCTCCAGTCATTCCACCACCTCGAAACGATTACCTTGAGTAGTGTCCGGGTAGGATGACGTATCGGTCTCCGAGGCAGTGTTGTAGGCCTGAGCTCGACCGAAATTTGGGTTGGAGCTTGCCCACGAGCCTCCTCCTCCTCTGGGTGGGGGGGCTGGAGCTCGAACAGCTCTCCCTCCATAAGGGGTATATCCCCGACCTCCTCCTCTTCCTCTCTGAGGGGTTCCCTGCCACCTCGAGGCTCCTCTCCATGTTCCTCGTCCTCGTCCTCCTCCTCCTCCTCCTCGTCCTCCTGCTCCTGCTCCTCCTTCTCGTCCTCTTTGAGAGGCCTTTAAGTTCTTTTGTCTCTCCCTTTCCTCCTTCTTCTCCTTCATCCTCTTCATGTAGGTAATGATTGCCTCTCGTAACTCCTCATCATCACACATATTGGCATACCAACCTTCGTTCACAGCGGCAATCTGAAGCATATTGAAAAGGCCCGGTTCCTTGCCTTCCGTCCTGCTCAGAAAATTTGCCCTTGCTGTTGGGTTCTGCCTATCATGATTGAAAGAGCAGTCTCTGTTCTCCATCTGTGCCTTACACTGCAAGCCCGCGAACCACCTCCAACATGCGGTCTTCAGGTCTGGCTCTCTCTGTCTCTTCCAACCGGCAACTCTGTTTGTGTACGTGGCTTGTGCGCCAACAGGTACACCGCCTGCCTGTGCCGTATGTGCCTCCGTGAGCGAGTCCATGTTTGAGCATGCACTCATCACTTCTTGAAACAGTGCTGACGGAGCAACGCTTTGAACCGTATTTTCGAACACGTGTGTCTCGAGGAAGTTCTTGGACTTCACTGAGCTAAACGTCGAGCATTGTTGTATGAGCTGAGTAAGCTTACTCGGGTTAACTGTGTGTAACGCCGAAAAGAAATAGAGGATGATCGACTTGCGGCCATAGAATAGCCCATAGGAGGAAACTACCTCCGTAAGGGTCGCCGCCAAGCCAACAGCACTCCTCAAACTCATCGCCACTGTCTCAAAGATTTCAAATCCTATGAGAGTACCAGTGCAGAGATGCTGGTATCCATGAGATTGAAAATATGAAATGAGTGTGGCCACCGCCAGTTCACACTGAGCGTCTAGGCCTGTTGCATTGTTTCTCTTAATCTCCTCCTTCTTTCTCAAAAACTTGTACTGTGTCAGATCAAATCCCTCCGAGACTAGAGATTGGTCAAAAACAGTAACAAGGGCCTCGTATTCCTGCGTTTCGTCGCAAGGAAAAGCCTTCATGCAGGCATTGATCTCTTTGAGCTTGCTCAAAAGCGAAGCATCAGAGTCTTTGTCTGAGCTCGTCTTGGCATATAGCATGAGACTTGCCACTCCTCCTTTCTTCCCCTTGAAGGCATTTATGATGTTCTGTCTGTCCTTCTTCTCCGTGTTTGTGACCACCACCGTAGTTGAGCCCGAGGGTGCAGGGGCTGGTGGGGCAGGAGCTGGTGGGGTCAAATATGTCGGAGGGTGTGTCTTTGCACCACTCACTTTTGCTTTCATTCTTTCCAGTCTCATCGTCTTCTCGAACTCCTCATTCTCTTTCGCCTTCTTCTTCTCAGATATCACCAGCTTTTGAGCATGAGTGATAAAGGCCACCAATTCAGAAGCAGATCTGAGAAAATTATATTTCTCCACATATTGGTCAACACCTGCTTTGTTGGCGACCGGTGGTGCGTTACTAAGTGATTTAAGGACAGAGTGATCCTTGGTAGGAATCCATCTCTTCCATGCCTCCTTGTGCAGTAACGCACCCATCAACAGTCTGATCTTGGTCAGAACTCTGTCGGTCTTCTCTAACTCATCAATCACAGGATGAGTTTCTCCTGCTGCCTTAATGCTTTTTTCCATCTCTGCCTTCCCCTCCTCCAAGGCCTTTATTTCCATTGTAAAAAAATGAAATATGCCACTCGAGTTTTTCGAACCCAGATTGGTCTTCATTTTTGTTACATCGACTGCTCCTC
>WBZZ01001473.1:0-2500 GCA_019918135.1 Paulinella micropora
AATTCTTATATCATATTAATATCTTTCTATGTATGCTTATAATTAAATGTACAAAGTTTTTTTACAAAAAGGTAACCTTAAGCCTGCAAACAAACCGGCCAAAATCAGCAAAAGTAGGGCGTAAGGCCCTCACTCAGAATTTTTTTTATTAAAATATTTGTTGTATTAATATTAATACAACGCCGGCACAAGTACAGAAAGTGAGGGAAATCAAAGAGACTATTTATTAATAATAAAAACATTTTGTGCAGAAAAAATTGAAAATCTGTAAAGATCTCACCCACGATTTTTTTAGCCTGTCTGGACCCAAGAACCGATCACCAACAGCAGGGTTACAAAGAAAAAAGAGCTAAGGAGCAGGAGTTGAACATACAAAGCAAAGACTATGTGATTGTTCAGCACATAACATTTGAAGAAAAGCACACACAATACATATATGAGCGATACAGGACAGGTGCAAAAAAGTGCTTCAGGGAAGAAAGAACAACACATGCTGCAGATAAGTTAACAACACGCCATTTTATAGACATCATGGACACAACATTTGGAAGACTGTACAAGACCACGGGACGTGAAAATATGCACACAGAAAAAAAACACAAAACCCTCTCTAGACATGACTTTTATCAATCTCGACCCCGCAAAAATCGTCAAATAAAAAAAAATTTAGTGCGGCCTTCACTTCAAAGGCTACGTATGTCGGTACGCCTGTTTGGTCAAATATTTTTTGGAAATTTTTTTGGTTTTCTCTCCGGGAATTGGCTTGGTCTTGTCAAATATTTCCACAGAAATTCACTGGCCGGCGCCACCAAAATCATATCAGAGGTCAAGTGCATCGCCGCAGCAGGTAAATGTTCAAACCACATCGTTTTAAGCAAAACCAAGCATGACACAAGTGTTTTTTTTAGAAAAAATGAGTAGCTCTGTTGTTGAAATCCTTATTGTTGGCTCCAATCATCTTTACTTTACAGGACATAGCAAGTATGGTGTTTTTAACTGAAAAATGCTGTTTGCAAAACCCACTCTGCACTCATTTTTATGCACAAGTGCAGAACTGAATTCAAATGCTATGTTGAGCAATCCTGTCACAGAGAAGTACGGTATTAATATAAAACAAAAACTAGGAAAACATAGGTCGAAAATTAGTTTGTCAAAATTCAACTATGTGGCAGGATTGGATGGAGAATACATCGTTTCGCGTACGGTGGTCTTGGGTCCAGGGACGCCTAGATGATCTGATACAACCATAGTTCCATACTCAGTCTCTTGTATTCCACGAATTTGTTTTCTCGCCTCATGGGAAGGTTTGCAGGGTGGGGTTAGCATGCATGAGGTTTGGTCGTCCGTTTTCCCTTGGCCTCAGGATACGATTCAAGAGGCCCCTCAATCTAGCCCCTCTACTGAGATCAGCCTTCTGCACCTTGGCAACGCAGACGATTTAAAGAGCCCTTTCTATAACGTTGGAATGGCGATTTGTGGGACTGGCGTGGGGTTTTTCTTCTGAAGGCTTGTTTGGTTTGATAGTGGTTTCCTTTTTCTTTCCGTTTTTTTTCGTTCTCTCCCCTTATCTAGTGTTATTTTTATCTTTTCTCGTTACATATGGTTTATTTTATCATATTAATATATGTATTTTATTTTATCATATTTTCGCTCACGTGTTCAAGTGGCACCAAAACCGATACTCGAAAGTGTGCACAGCAATGCTCACAAGACAAACGATTGTCTTCTCGCAAGAAAGGGAGCGAGTGTCGAACGATCGGTCCTTTGATCTTTCACGTCTTCTTGAGTAAACATTTAGTTATTAAATAAAATTGTACCATTTTGATTTTTTTCCACCCGGCCTTCATGTCTGCACACCCTGAGACCGTCAGAGACGAAAAGCGTTGAATTTTTTTTTTAAAATGATATTAATATTTTAATTAGCCTTGACTGAATATAGTGACTGACTCGGAGGAAACGCCGCGCCACCAAGACTCATAACACAATGGACAATTGCCTCCACATATAGGGGGAAAAATGCGGTAAGTTCCCGGAAAACGACCGTAAACATCGCGAAAGTTTTGCCTATAGTATATTATGCGGCTAGCCATAAATTTCACGTGTTTTGCGGGCGAGCCGGAGCCGGGCCGGCGAGCCCGCAAAACACGTCAAATCTGGCGCGCCGCATATGTAGTTTTATCGGTAACCTGACCACATTTTGTGGAGGTGACCGATAACACATGATATGAGAGGGGGAAAATGCGGTGAATTCCCGGGAAAGGGTAGAAGTTCCTATTTCTTAAGCACAACGAACCATGACTTCGAGCGCTCGATCTCAGTCAATGTTCGCATCTACAACCTGTGTTATGACTCATTAGAAAGATCTTGATGAGAGCTCTAAAATGAGCCACTACACAAGCCGAGAAGATCAAAACCGGCTGAGAACGAAGCGTTTGAAGTCATTGCTGATTGTGGTTAAGGACAAGGAACTTCTCGGGTTTAGCACAGCTCCAGACGGTAG
>WBZZ01001473.1:37500-40000 GCA_019918135.1 Paulinella micropora
GTCCACCCTTACGAAGATCCTTCGAGCCTCCTCGAAAAGAAGAGTCCAAAAGTGCACGTCCAGCAGGACTATAAGTCACAACCCGGCATTGTCAACCCGGATTCCACCCACAGTGTTGACGCCGAGACATACTCTCATTTCGTCCAAGAAGTGCCCCGAAAGAATGAATCGAAAGAAGAAAGCACCTGATTTTGCCATCAACACCAAGCGTATGGAAAGACATTGAAGAAGAACTCCAATCCGCCCTCCCTCTCATCCTCCCCTTCTCTCTCATCCTGCATTCCGTCATAGCCGTCCAGTGTTGCATAGCCCGGGCTAGGTCCCTTCGGGGGTTTAGGCCTTTACACAATGTCATCATTGTAGCTTGCGCAAGCTTACGGTGCTCAAAACACTTGGACTAACGGCTTCCTTTTCCTTCTCTTCTTCCTTATCCTCCCACTCTCCATTCCTAGATTGCCTTTTTCTTCAACGTCCTTCCTCCTCTTCTTTTTCCATAACACAGTCTACCCGTGATTCCCATCCCGGACACATGCACAGTACACAAATTATTGTTTGATGTGAAACTGCGTTCCTTTGCAAGGACTACATTCCTTTGCGACATCTCATCTATCTATGTATCTATCTATCTATCTATCTACCTATCTATCTATCTATCTATCTATCTATCTATCTATCTATCTATCTATCTATCTATCTATCTATCTATCTATCTATCTATCTATATCATCTATCTATCTATCTATCTATCTATCTATCTATCTATCTATCTATCTATCTATCTATCTATCTATCTATCTATCTATCTATCTATCTAGGTACCTACCTACCTACCTACCTTTCTACCCACCTACCTACCTTCCCACTGTCCTATCTACCCACCTACCTACCTACCTACCTACCTACCTACCTACCTACCTACCTACGTACATCTACACCTACATCAACATCTACATCTATCTCATCTCATCTCTAGTCCTGAACCTAACCCTAACCCTAACCCTAACCCTAACCTTATCCCTAACCCCAACCCTAACCCTAACCCTAACCCTCACCCTAACCCTAATCCTAACCCTAACCCTAACCCTAACCCTAACCCTATCCCCTAATCCTAATTTTAACCCTAACCCTAACCCTAACCCTAACCCTATCCCCATCCCTAACCCTAACCCTAACCCTAACCCTAACCCTAATCCTAATCCTAATCCTAAACCTAACCTTAACCCTAACCCTAACCCTAACCCTAACCCTAACCGTAGCTTCTACTCCTTCTACAAAAATACTTCTAGTATATTGATGCTTCTTCTTTCTCATTGTTGCCACCAGGGCTTAAGAACGAGTGAACAATTTCGGCGAGGAAATATTTCGGCCAGTGATTTTTCACCGCAGAATACGTTGTTTTTGCACCAAACTTTGGGTGGCCGGAATTCTTCCCTAGTCTTTTCACCGCAAAATCCGTTTTTTTCCCCAAAATTTGAGGTGGTCGAAATTCTTCACTTTCCCCTAAATGACTAATAAGGATCAGATAGATAGATAGATAGATAGATAGATAGATAGATAGATAGATAGATAGATAGATGGATAGATAGATGGATAGATAGATAGATAGATAGATAGATAGATAAATAGATAGTTAGATAGATAGATAGATAGATAGATAGATAGATAGATAGATAGATAGATAGATAAATAGATAGATAGATAGATAGATAGATAGATAGATAGATAGACAGATAGATAGATAAATCTGTCTTTCCGTCCCTGCTTTTACTACTACAACTACTAATCCTACTACTGTACTTACTACTCACAACTACTAATCGTACTACCTCGACCTCCTACTAATCCTACTGCTACTACTACTACTACAGCTACTACTTCTAACTTACTACTACAGTTTACTACTACTACTACTACTAATACTGCTACTGCTACTACTACTACTACTACTACTACTACTACTACTACTACTACTACTACTACTACTACTACTGCTACTGCTACTACTACTACTACTACTACTTCTAACTTACTACTACAGTTTACTACTACTACTACTGCTACTACTACTACTACTACTACTACTACTACTACTACTACTACTACTGCTACTACTACTACTACTACTACTACTACTACTACTACTTCTAACTTACTACTACAGTTTACTACTACTACTACTACTACTACTACTATTACTACTGCTACTACTACTACTACTACTACTACTACTACTACTACTACTACTACTACTACTACTACTACTACTACTACTTCTAGAGTTTACTACTACTACTACTACTACTACTACTACTACTACTACTACTACTACTACTACTACTGCTGCTGCTGCTACTACTACTACTGCTACTACTACTACTACTACTACTACTACTGCTACTACTACTACTACTACTACTGCTACTACTACTACTACTACTACTACTACTCCCTCCCTGCCCCCCCCCTAGTTATTGATAGATAGATAGATAGATAGATAGAT
>WBZZ01001473.1:52500-53823 GCA_019918135.1 Paulinella micropora
GTGCAGGACAACTTGCCATTCTTGACTTGGCGGAAAAAAGACGAATCAAATGCCTTTTTTTTTCAATTATTTCTCCCGTATCACTTCCAGCTGATTTTTTTCTTCTTCTATTTTTTTTGGGGGGGGGACAAAAAGGCACTAGTGGGGGCAAATGGAATTGTCAGGTCCCTTCTACATCACCCAGAATTCTGGGTTTTCTGGTGCCATTTTTCTGGGTTTTTTTTGCTTCCTGAAAAGACTGGCCTGTGGTGGCCACTTTTTGACACCCCCAGAACCCGGGAAATCTGGGTGGTGGAGAAAGGACCTAAGTTAAGGTCGATATATATATATATATATATGTATATATATATGTATATATATATATATATTAGGATGGTGTTTTCGATGGTTTTGATTGCAACAGACAAGAGAGACGTGTGTATGTATGTATGTGTGTGTTTGTGTGTGTGTGTGTGTGTGTGTAAGAGAGAGAGAGAGAGAGAGAGAGAGAGAGAGAGAGAGAGAAATGTATGGGTCAGCAACCTCAACATACATACATACATACATACATACATACATAAAATGAAAATTCTGGCGTTGAAAACGGATTCATAAAGTGAAAATTAATTAGTGAAAAAAAATAACGCAGACACGGAATAATATGTGTGGCACAACTTGTATGGGTGAAAATAAATTCGATAGAGCTGACCCATAAAAGTACATGTGCAACACGCCGATAAAACCGCTAGTTTATGGGGTCTCGCCGGGCCGGCTCGTTATCGCCTGGCCGCATAATATACTATTCGGCCACCTCACTTTTCGGCCAACCGTAAATACGGGGAATTTGGGCTGAACTTTTATTTGTGGACAACAAATGTACCGTAATTACCGGCTGGCCGAAATTCTTCACAACTTCGAATAACAAATGTACCGTTATTACGGGATAATTTCTTTTGGGCGAAATTTTCGACTATTCCTTATTATTTATTTCCTCCACATCGAAAAAGTAAGACATTTGGACACGACCCGAATAGTGTAGACACTTGACTGTGAAAAGTGGCCATGGCCACGCAAAAGTGGAAAGGTCACAAGTCCATGGCCACGTGATCACAATTGTACCAGCCATGACCTGAAAAGATTCAATGGCTAGCACAATGGACCACAGCGTTTCACAGTCAAGTGACCATCCTACTCGGGCCCGGGTCCAAATGTCTTATTTTTCCAAAGATTTTGCGGTTGGTGGAAACAATTAAGTAGCAAAGCTGGTGTCGACATGCCTTAAGCAAAATATTTTTGTCATATCATGTAAGCCAATGCAATATTTTGGCCGTATCACGTGACATT
>WBZZ01001474.1:0-20000 GCA_019918135.1 Paulinella micropora
AACACTGGTTGGTACACTCGAAAAACCGATGGGCTCACATTTGTCACAAGCAAAACAACACTTGCCACCATTCCCAGTCTGGCCACCACCCGGTCCACCATTTCCGTTACCACGTTGACTATCACCGTTCCGGGCACCATCGCCCTTTCCCTTCCATCCACCTTTGCCCTTCCCACGCTGCTTCCCATCACCAGCCTGACGTTGCTCCCGGTCATACACGTCAGCGAAGGACACGAACATAGAACCATCACAGGTCTGCTGTTGCTTCGCCCTTCCCCGGGCCTCCCACATCCGAACCTCCTTCAGGAAGCTCGTCTTGAAGCCTTCGAAGTCCAGTCCCGTCCTCCTCTGGGTACGGTAGAACTCCTGCCATGACTTGATCCCAGCCAGAGCATTCAGCAAGATGCCAAGACGCGTCATAGGCTTGATCTCATCTCCCCCATCCAGGTGGAGACGATCGCAGCGTCTCACGAACTCCGTCAGCTGCGACGGCAGATTCCTCTGCAGATTGAAACGAAAGTTTGTCAGAAAACATTGCTCCGCCAGCAACTCCTCCTGAGTGCTGCCCCCATACCGCTCAGCCAAGCATTTGACCAGCTTACTGGGGTCCATCGGTCGTTCTTCCAACAACGGCCTGGCCAGCAACTTCGCAGGGCCAGACAAACACAGATAGATGAAAGAGAAGACTTCCTGTTTAGCTTGTAGTACTGTGTCCTCCTCCAAGTCCGATAGGTTGACATGCTTTGCATCCGTAGGCAGAGCCCGTGAGGAACTCGAAGACGTCCCCGACTCCGCCCGCTTGCGATCCTGTTCCTTGTCTAACATTAGCTTCCTTTGTTTATAATAAAGCAAACACTGGTCCAACTCCAGCAGTAGGTGCTCGCGATGCTTGCCAGCGAGGTAGGTAGTGATTTCATGGTAGGCGTCCCTCCACTTGCTCGTCCCATGCTCGCCGCTGAAGCGATGCTCCTTCGCCACTGTCAGTGTAGACTTCTCCGATGACGCAGAATCAAACGCAGAAAGGTTCATAACCCTGATAGATGTAACAATCTATATAATACCGGACGTAACTTTAAAGGACACTTTGTGGTTCTACTGAAATGCGAGAACTGAATAACTTTAATGGTAATAATAACAAGATTAGAGAGGTAATCGCAAGACTAACAATAAAACAATATATGACTAATACTTATACTGATTATGGTATGAACACCTAATAATATGGTCAACATTCCGTTCATCAGGCACTGAATGCCAATTAGTAACTACCGGCTGACCGGCCTAGTGATTAATATGACTGATTTACTAACTAATGCTATGTCAATACTCTCAGGGTCATGCGTCAAATTTATGGAACGACCGTCGGTTTTCTCCTTGATTTCTTTTATGTTGACTGCTCATGCTTAGTTAATAGTCGCACCTCGGGCAGTGCATTTCGCCCGTGTTCTAAGTTACCTTTGATTGGTAGAGTTTTCCATGTTTGTGAGAGTATCTTCAGCTTTTATTTCATATGATTGTTGATTTGCATATACATGCATGGCGTCATTGATTTTCTTTTACCTGTTGGGTTACATGCGGTGATGTTGAGGTTATTTACACTTATCATAAGTTGCTATATTACGTAATTAACTTTCGACTTTATCTGTTGCTTTGTGCTTGACTTAAGGTTAAGCAAGCGGATATGCCTTTACATTTGGTAATTGCTAATGTTTTGTCGTACATTTTGTGTTTGGCGTTTGAAGCGAGTTAGATCCTCAGCGGCAATGTTGGTTGTACATTCAACTGGTACGTTGATGTATTTGGATCATGTTCAAGTTGACTTTGATTGTCTGATATGCTTTGTTCATGTATCCGGACAGCCTATTGCCAGGGCTGAGTCGATTCAGCAGCTGATGAGATTTCTGATATGAATGTTGCTTCTGGACAGAACTAGTAAATTTTCGCTGATATTAACTTGTATTATGTGGACATCACCCCCCGAATTATCTGGTAAAAAACTTATTTATAGATTTCGTCTGGCCGGACACGTCTGAAATGCCAATTTGATCCTGGTCTTGGCGGCTTTTTGTCTTTGCGTCACTGAGCTAATATAACGAGACATCATTCTCTTTTTTGAGGACTGTGTTTGGTTATATTACCGACTAACTCTTCCATTGAGCTATCGTTGGGGATAGTACATTTGGAGTCCATGGCTAAAGGCTGATTTCTTTTCTGATCTGTCGTACAGACATCAGATAAGCACAAATTTATTTTTCGCTGATCTGTCGCACAGACATCAGACGAAAACAAACACTCCTACTCATCCTCAAACAAAAAACTTACAAACAAGCAATCAATTTGTCACAAGCTGGCATAACCTTTAGCACTTGTGCACATTTGGCTTCTGTGTGCTCTTCTACAAGACACCAGACCACACCTACTCCACTCCCTCTTGCTGCTTGCATAAAGCCAAGTAGGACAAGTGCGAAACAAACATCAGACAAACACACAGACAGAGGAAAAACGAGCAAAGCACTCCCACTCTCTGTTCTGAACCATTTTCCTTGCATTTTCTCTGCAGAAACCAGAGGAGATTACACATCTCTCACACAAGAGCAAGACAAATATCGAAGCACTGTCCGACGACAGACTGACTTCTACAAAACAGCTCTTTTGACCAAACCATAGTTATCTCTGTCTAGGGCCTGATGCCCCATAACTATTTCAACAGAGAAAAGGAAGAAGGAGAAGAAGGTTGCATAGAGTGATAAGAATAACAGAAAAAAAAAAAAAAAAAGCAGACGTGACTCTCATAACATAAGATGGAAGACGAGAATGAGCAGGCTGGTGTGACACCAACTGATTATGGTCCTAGTGAGGGAGGAGAGGAGCAGGAGACTCAGTACTCAGAAGAGAGGAGGGATAGAGATTGAGAGGAGAGAGAGGAGTATACGTATACAGCCGATGTAGAGTCGACAGGGGGGGGGGGGGGGTAATGCACAAGAAGCGAGTGCAGGTCAGACTGGAGGCTCTCCACTGACAGAGGCAGAGAGAGAGAGAGAGAGAGAGAGAGAGATGGAGGATGTTGGCCAGAATATCCCAAATACATGGGAACAGTTGGCTACATATGATGAAGAGTCCTTCTTCCTTAACTACCCAACCTATTATAAAACACACATCTACATTCCTTACGAGAAAAGGAATAGACCAGGACAAGGTCAAAGCAACCTGATCGAAATTCCCGGCCTTGCGAAGCCTCTCTTCAACAAAGTGAGGTTTGAGCACGAAAGAGTGCCATTGCAGGATATCAAGTATGGCGACACTCTTACACTGTGCGACATATACGACATATCTGCAACACTCTACGCTGCTGTGCTCGTTGCGGAATTTTATGAACGCACAAACATACAGTGGAAAAATAAACGCACAACTGCAGCATGGCTGTCTGTCTGTGGTGTCCCCACTGATATCAAGAATCTAGAAAGAAAGTTCGAAGGTAGAAACCAAAGTGGCATTGAGTTTGCCCTTGAGGCTTTTGTAACTGCCTTCACACGGGCTTACAACGAAATGTGCAAAGCACGAAAGACAACACAAGGCAACATCCTGTTTACGAGGAGGTTGACCAGTCTTGTCAGGTGCTTGAACGCCTCACACAACTCCATAAGGGCCTCTTTGAGGGGAAGGACCAAAAACCAACATGGAAACAATGGGTTCACACGAAGAATCACACTCTCATTAAAGGCCCTCTCACAACAATCCCAAATAATAACAGAGCTGATAAGTCTTCCATGAGAGAAAAGGCACACTTCCTCTCTAGTGCCACAGGGCTTGCACAGTTCGTGACTCATCTAGCACGACAGGTGAAAGAAGAAGAGACGAGACAGAAAGAGGAAAAGGAGCAGAAGGAGAAGATAGCTGTGGCAATGGCAGTAGCACGGGTGGCTCCACAGCCAACGGCTCCACCTACCACATCTAACCCAGCTCCCAAGAAAGCAGGAGGAGGACCCACAGGAGGAGGACCCCAAGGGGGAGGAACAGTAATTAACTTGACTGACTCCCAGAAGAAAAAGCAGGCGCTGCAGGCAGCCCTAGCTAAAATCAAAATTGGGGGAGGGGGCCTTAAGCTCTATGCTATCACTGCCAATGAGGCTGACACAGAGAAGACCCTCATGACTAAGTTCAATGAGATGGACAGATGCTTCCAGCAAAACCAGTGTGAGGTGGAGCAGGAGTATGAAGTCCTAGAACATCTCTGTGATCGATCCCTCCTTGGAGCTGGTTTTGATCGTATAACTTACGAGAAGTACAGAGGAGAGGAGGAGCTAGCAAGGAAAGGTGGACATGCAGAGATGAGTTGTACTCTGGCCATTGCTGCCCTCATTCGATACTTTAAGGCAAGTGGATACCAACACTTGTGCACTGGCACATTGATTGGGTTTGAAATTTTCGACTTAGTATCGGAGCAGTTGCAGTCTGTCACTCAGCTTGCATCTGTCTTAACAAATGTGGGCACCCAGTACACTCTCTTTTATAACCACAAAGCCATACTCCTATATTTCCTCAGTGCTTTGCACGTCTACAACAAAAATAAGCTCACACTGCTCATGCAAGACTGCAAAACCTTCGACAAGGTAAAGCACTTGAACTTTTTGGAGATGAGCGTCTTTGAGGCCACGACTAAGGCCGTGAGCCCAAAAATGTTGTGGACCGAAGTAATGACCGCTTGTCAGAGGCTCGACAGCCAGACAGCATCCTTGATCGGTTCTGCATCGGCTTCTGCTCAACCGCAAGCCGCACATACGCAACGATCTCTAGGAAAGCGACCAAGAGAGAACAGTCGTGAAGCTAACACACCTTGTATTCGTTGGTGGGCACGGGCACAATGCTTCAAACACACAAATAAGAAATGCCCGTACAACCACGATGTCGAGGACACCCGCATCCGAAACACACTCCTCAAGAACGTACGGTCGGACGAAACCAACACCGTCGCCGTTCTGCGCCGACTGCGCAAGGATCAGGGGTGGAAATTACAGGATGTCGCGGACCATGACCACGAACTAGCTGACGCGATCAATTCTCTTTTCGCCAGAGATGATCAGAAGACTGCAGCCATAGAAGCCGCAAGTAGAGGAAGAGGTGGAACACGAGGAAGAGGAGGAGGGAGAGGAATCAATCGAGGAGGAGGAGCCCCTTTTGCACGAGGCACATACACTCGCGGGGGGGAGAGAGGATTTGTGAGAAGAGGAGGAGGAAGAGGTGTATTTCAAGGTAGAGGAGGAGGAAGATGGGTTGGCCGAGGTGGATACGGCAGCGCAGAGCGCCCGTACCACAGAGATGGGGGCTGGGCAGACGGCTCGAGCTCAAGCTCGAGTTCCTCAGCACCAAAGGCCTATGCGACATCAGGCGCAACCACTACCGACACTGATGCCGACTCAGGTAACAGATTTGAGGTAGTCCAATGACTAGAGAAGGAGGCAGAAAACAGAACAACATGCATTGCACGATACACCGTTGTGCAGGTCCCAACCAAGGGTACCAGTGAGTCTAAGAGCCCACAGCAGGCCACAGACCAACTCAAAGGTAGTACAATACCAGTACACCCATCACGACATCAAACAGTGCATGCTGCTAATAGGCAGGTGAGTAAAGCGCTGGCAAAGAGAAAGCAGGCGGGCCTGTCGCAGCCACAGCCGAAGAAAGTAAGAATAGAACCGGCAATCAATCTTATCAACTTGCCGAGACAGACAATAGACAAGGAGGATGGAGGACATCAACCTCTCCTCACGGTCTCAAACAGAGAAAGCAAGGACAATCATCCTTATTATTATGGAGGCACATGTCCATAACTTGGATCTGATGCCACAGTCTGAGGAAGACTACAATGGTAATACTACGACTACTACTACTACTACTACTACTACTACTACTACTACTACTAATAGTAATAGCAATAATATAATAATAATAGTGCTTCTCTGTACCCAAAAAGACATTACAAAAACGGCGGAAAGGGAGGAGGAGGCGAACCTCGAGAAAAGGATACAGATTTTAGAACACAAGCTCCTTGTATTGGCCTTAAAAAGTCACCGGCCAGACGCTTTATGCTATACGAACCTTTTTTGTGAAACATTAAATACCTTGAAAACGTTGGTAATGATACTATGGCAAATATTAATATTGTCTGCCGGAAATTTACTACGAAACACCATGCGTGGTTAGAAACTAATATGAAAAAATCATCGGGCACCTTGAAAGGAGTTAGTAGTCGGACGGATATAACGGGCATCATCACTTTAAATTTTAAATTGAAATCCGGACGAGTATATCGAGTGGACTTGTACGTTGTCCCCGAATACCACGGATCTGTTCTTTTGTCGTACGACCAACTGGCGACAATGAACGTAGTGATTGATTGCGCCGCCAAAAGAGTCATATACGGCGTAGAGCCAGGAGAAGAATATACTGTCGACTCTCTCCATGCTATTGACTCATACGAGGCCCTACACCTAGGGGTAGCATCGGAAGGGAAACAGGTGGCCATTACACACGCATATGAGGCATATATGCCAACGGACGCGGTGTCTAAAGATGGTTCAAACCTGTCAGACAAGAGAGAGGCGGAGGTCTATACGGCTACAGTCTCTACACAATGGGATAAAAAGTCGATAGACGATCTCATTGAAAAGAGGAAAGAGGAGATTATATGCATGGGAAAAAGGTGCCCATCGTTGGCGAGATTTGAAGAAGGAGCAGGGGCCGATGTATATATTACCAACGGGTATTGCTTTCACGTAAAGGTGGAAGAGAAGGACAGACAGGAGTTTATACCGAGGAGAGGGGGACGACTCCCTGATATCCCGGCAGAAGATATTAAAAGCTTTATTACCGAATTCTGGGGTGACGAGCCTACGTGGCCGCGCTCACTGACAGAAGTGAAAAAGTGCCTGCGCACTCTTTTTGAAAATAATAAACCATATACGGTCATACTCCCGTACAATGAGAAGGCGATATGGGCGCAGGAGATACGGGACCGGCTTATTGATCATCCGATACCGGTGCCCTCACGGAAGCAACACTTAGTGGTGGCTTGTCGTCTCGGGACTCGTGAGCAGAGCAGTGCATACAAGCGGAAGCTCAGAGACCAGGACAAGTTGAAATTGATTCCTCAAGCATTCACATGCTTCGATGGTTTCTACACCCGAAAAGCTCCGTTGCAATATGCGAGATTAATAGATATGTTGGTAGGTCTGGCGGAGGACGACGAACCAGACACTGCCACATATGAAAAAACGGGAATGGACGATATATCAGAAGAAGAGTTGGGCTTGGAGGAGGACAGAGCACCCCTCAAGCATCACAAGAGAATGTCAGAGGAGGAGTTTAAGGCGGCGATAGACGAGAAATTGGCAGGAGGAGCAGGTACGGAGAAGGAGAAAGAGGTTTTGAAAGAGAGATTGAAGGCGAACAAAATGATTTTTGACCCCCCTCAAGCGGGAGGTGTCAAGTCGGAAGACTTCACCGCGGTTATTTGTAAAATACCAGGTGCTGAGCCTTTCCCGGCGCCACGACGGGCAAATCTGAGTATACATGAAGCAAAGATCGCAGAAGAACAAGCACGGCAGTTACTCGATGAGGATTTCATTGAGAGATCGACATCTCCAATAGTTTCCCAACCGAGACTGGTGCCTAAACCGGGAGCAGAATGGCGCTTAACGGTTAACTATGCCCGCGTCAATAAAATTTTAGAGGAGGAACGAAATCCATTACCTACTCTTGAAGAAGGAAGGCGAGTATTGCGGAACGCCAAGCTATACTCAGTCATTGATCTGAAGAATGGCTTTTGGCAAATTCCACTGGATGAAAAGTCCAGATGGCTGACTGCATTTGTAGTAGGAATGGAGATACATCAGTGGAAAGTACTTCCGATGGGACTCAAACAGGCCCCGGGACTCTTTCAGAAAGCGATGCAAAGCATGCTGAGTAGCAAATATAATGACCAGACAGAGGGAGGTTTCATGAGGAGAAGAGGACAGAAGGCGGGAGAGTACGCATTTTGTTACATCGATGACATTATCGTGTACTCCAATACGATGGAAGAGCACATCGACCATCTAACAGACATTTTCAGGCGTATCAAACTATTTGGCCTGAAATGTAATTTGAAGAAATGTCAACTCGCAAAGACAAGCGTGACATATTTGGGGTACGAAATCTCTTACAATAGAGTCTCGATATCCAAAGAGAAGAGAGATCATGAGCCGGCAGAGGCCGAAGAATCGCACAGAGCTGCACTCATTTCTTAAGCTTGCGATGGTGCAATATTACAGCCAGTTCATACCCAATTGGGGTGCAACTCGGGCTAAGTTGGAGAGAATGATCGACTTCGGTGATTTTGAGAAGTGGGATGATGAAGCCTTAGAAGCGTACAACACGCTCAAAGATCTCATCTATAAAGATCCGAAGGATGGCGGACTCGTGCTGATGATGCCCGACTTTTCGAAGCAACTCGTAGTCGACACAGACGCATCAAAGTTCGCGATCGGCGCAGTCTTACAACAGGAAGATGAGGAGAAAAAGCTACGCCCGATCATGTTTATAAGTAGAAAGTTGTGCTCGGCGGAGCGAAACTATTGTACGAGACAGAGAGAGGCACTGGCGGTGGTCTGGGCCCTCAAACGGTTGAGAGAGTATTTATGGGGTGGACCTCAGTTTATAGTAAGGACTGATCACCAGAATTTACTATGGCTGATGAATCATGAACAGACTGGCCGTCTAGCGAGATGGCAGGCATTCTTGTCATGTTTCAATTTTACAATGGTCCATCTACCCGGCAAGCGAAATGTTGTCACTGACAGCCTCTCCAGGCTAGAGTTTCACTCAGAAGTGGCAGCTCTCGTATCATCAACAGAAATGGAGGATCTATCCCCAGACTGCACATACGAAGTGCATCATATCGAGTCGATGCAGATGGCGAGAGTGGTCCGATATAACCGATCGGGTCTACGTCATAGCCCGCAAGGTCGGATCATGAGATATGTTATACAACACATGTCCTCGAGGATGCTGAGTGAAGCATATGAGAATATGAAGGCGGAGATAAAACAAGAAGAGATTAAGCAAGAAGCATATGCGGAATCCCCGCAGAAGAACAAGGAGGTGTTCGACGAAAACCCTGAGAGGATAGGAGTGCAGCTAGAGGATGGGACTATCCACATAGCCTCACCCACTGCATGGAGACAGCAACAGGCTCTCGATCCGGAGTTCAAAGAGCTAACACAGCTATACAAGAACCCGAACGAGCTGAAAATGACGAAGGATATTAAGGAGCAACAGAAGGAGATGGGATGGAGAGACGGTCTCTTGTGGTACAAAGGCCAACACGGGCGCTATGCATCACAACCAGACAAATGGACTCTCTGGGTTCCTGAGAAACTCAGACACATCATTTTTGTCGCTGCTCATAACTGCCCACTACTGGCGCACCCGGGCCGACAAAGAACGCATATGTTCATTTCAAGACGATTCTGGTGGAAGAAGATGGAGAATATTGATGAACAGGTCAATGCATGCATCCCATGCAAGACATCCAAAACACCATTGAAGGCGAATTTTGGTCTGATCGGGACTTTTCCTTTACACTTAGGAATGTTCGAGTTCTTACACACCGATCATGTAGGAACTTTCCCGGTCACGACGGAAGGCTACAGATAGCTTCTAACGGCCATAGACAGAGCCACCAACTATGTATGGGTGGTCCCAGTCAAAGACGTTACGGGCGAAACAACAGCCAAGGCGTTGATTGACAGGATCATCTCACAGATTGGGGTGCCGAGAAAAATATGCTCAGATCGAAGCTCTGACTTTAATAATGAAGTCATCGACAAGCTATCTGCATATTACGGCATGAAATGGCAATATGTCACCGCCTATAACCCCAGAGCGAACGGCAAGATAGAGCGGGTGCATAGACCCCTCAAGGCCGCGCTGAAGATGTATTGTATGAAGAAGGAGAACCAAAAGGCATGGGTGGAGGCAGCATCCTCGTGAATTGCCTACCCTCTACAGCGTTAGGTGGTTCAAAAGGTTCCGTCTCGCCAATTGGTATATGGGCGTGAGCCCGCCATCCCAGCCTCACTGCTGCACCCAAAAGATTCATGGGCAGATCAGGATGAGCTGTTTGGGGTGAGACTTCGGGCGAAGATGGAGGCGGAGCAAATAGTACAGGCGCATAGGGAGGCGGAGCGCAGGAAGACTGATGCTGAAGGTGTCAGGCAGGCACACCTGGATCAAGTCAGATTTCAGGTCGGGGATATTGTACTACTGTATCGTCCTCAGGTTCCTCAGGGAGTCAGCTCGAAGCTGTTCATCCACTGGAAAGGACCATACCAGATCATGGAACAGATGGGGCCTTTGAATTATAAAATCAGGGGCAGAGGGAAAGTTCAAATAGTCAATGTACGAAGGCTGATTAAGTATGATCCCTTCCTACTTGAAGATGAGTCCGTTGATCAAGCACTCAAACGGATGGAGGCTGACTTTAAAGAGGTCCCACCAATCCGTAAGGAGGATATCTCGGAACGGGATGTCTACAGGGCACCAATTGCGGAGAAGGAGGAGGCTGAGCTGGAGAACAAGCGGGCCACCGACCGCAAAAGCGCGGCGGGGACTCAGACCCGCAAAAGGGTGGAGTCGAACGTGCCGGAAGGAAAGTTCACGGAGGCGCAAATAAGGAGAGCGCAAAATGACCTTATCTACGACCGACCGAGAAAGGCGATAAGGACGGCACGTTTGCAAGGAGTCCATCAAGAGGGGAGCGATGACGGAGATCAAGACCCTCGCGCGGGCAATGACACTCTCGTTCACCCCAGTTGGAAAGAACGAGATGCGATTGGACATATTTCATGGGCCAAAGACGCTTTTTACTTGGTGAGGCCTGCGGCTCAACACGTAGCCGATGACACGCTCTCAGATTTATATCTCATGAGAGTCATGGCAGTACCTCACAAACGCCATACGCGATCGAATCGAATTTCGACTGCGGCACAAATAATACAACCAGTCTTACATTTCTGGAGGAGTCTGGATCCAGTGGAAGATCCTAAAGTAAGACAATACCTTCCAGTATATAAAGACGCAAAGAAACTTGAGACATGGGATGATACCATATCTCCCACAGATAAAGATCATACCGCGTGGACCATACAAGCACTACCACGAGGGGTGCTGGACATTCCTTTTGACTTGGCACAAGGCGCAATCCCTCACAACATTTGGGACGTCCTCGAACAGTCTACCTTAGACTTAACTTTGGTTGGAGGTCCTCCACCAGGTAAAGGAGTCCGCGCGCGTAAACGGCGTCTATAGTAAGTATTTTTTTTTCTCTAGAAGTATTGTGGACCTGATCGATTGCGAACATAGCATTGATCCAATTTCGTCCCGACAACCTTACTTAGATATTAAAGCTACTACAGCATTCATTCTTCTAGAGATTAACAAGACACAGCTGACAAAAAATAGGCATTCTATTCTCTTGCTTCGGCAGAGACAGACGAGACGGCCACGAAACAGCACCGTTACGGGATTGCTATTTGAGTGAGCGATGGTGTTTCCTGGATACGACCCGCATTAGTACCAGAATGATGATCTCATTAAAGACTCTACAGTCTAATCAAGAACTGATATATTAATAACATGAACTGCTACACCGGATTCCATCGATCTCTACTTGTCGGCATATCGCAAGGTTAGGGCGCACTCAACCTAACTTCGGATATAGTCGTCAGACTTGATCACCTGACACTATATTAAATGATACCGATTTATACAAGGGTATGTCTTCACAAAAAGTAAATGTATTTATGGAAACCGACGACCGGTTATTACATATATATGGAAATGGCGACATTACCTTATTACTCAACCATAAAACATTATACTTGGACATACTGCACAAATATCTTATCGACAGAAGAAAGAGGAAGATTTTAATATAGATACTGAATGTGCTAGAGTATATATACGATTTGTACCGGGGCAAGTATCATTGTTGTTTTATAACGGCTAATTCGTGGGTTGATGTATCTTCATACATAACTCTAAACGAATCTTAGTCAGAAAAGAAATCAGTTCAAAGCGTATTATGTCGGAAACGAAGTTCCGCCATAAAAAACTGGGAGGGGGTACTGTGGACCGTCATCACCACCCGAATTATCCGGTAAAAACTTATTTATAGATTTCGTCTGGCCGGACACGTCTGAAATGCCAATTTGATCTGGTCTTTTGGCGGCTTTTTGTCTTTGCGTCACTGAGCTAATATAACGAGATATCATTCTCTTTTTTGAGGACTGTGTTTGGTTATATTACCGACTTACTCTTCCATTGAGCTATCGTTGGGGATAGTAGAATTAGTTTGTGTGTTTATAGGATGAGACCGCTTGTGTATTGTGTAGTGTTGCACTTGTTTTGATGTTGGTCTTGCTCTTTATTCTCCTCATGCGTCGGACTGCGTCTTTGCTGAGATGTCCTAGGCCATAATTAAAGGGGAGCATTGGACAAATTAACTAGCTCCTAGTCACCACTACAGCATAACCATACAGTTACGGTATCTTCACTTTTATTACTTAATACTTAGTAATTACTAGTATTCCTGTATTACAATACCGGGCTATATTTTCTGGTACTGGTGGCGAATAGCATTTATGTTCATATATTATCAATTTGGTGAGGTTGGCTTCCTTTTTAGTTCTTTTGAATCTCAGTGTGACTCAGTAAATGATGGTAGACAACTGGGATTCCGGAGCCTCCAGTTAACAGGCTAGTTTTCCTACCCGGACCTTCAAGAGTCAAATTCTCCATCGCAATGGGCATACATATCACCTGTTTTTATAACAGTACTCTTCACACAAACCTTTAAATAAGAAAAGACTCTCATGCCACTCGTAAGCATAGATCTAAGGAAGCGTAAGAATTAATGAAAGAGGGTCGAAAGTGAGACCAAAAGGTAATTTTATTTTTACGCAAACACTTTTAATAATATTAATACAATATTGCCACTTGTAGGAATAAGTGGGAAGCGTAATTACTAAGAGTTAAATGGAAGTGGTATCAAGAGACACAAAAGTGGAAAAATGAAGAGTATATATATATATATATATATATATATATATATATATATATATAAGGAAGAGAAAATTAAGGTTACACAGTAGTGAAGGTAAAGGAATAAAACAAAGGAGGGAAGAAAGAAATCAAAAGTAAAAAGAATGGAAAAGGAAAGGTTTAAAACTGAAAGCACGAAAAAAAAAAAAAAAAAAAAAAAAAAAACTGAACTATGAGAAATGAAGTTTCTGAAAATCAGTCAAAAGTTTCGAAAAGGTAAAAAGAAACCAAGAGAATGAAATGATAAAAAGGAAATTATGAGAAAAACAAATTTGAAAGTCCAATGCGAATGTTATTGTTGTTATTGTTATTATTGTTCAACAGTTTGTCCAACGGTCATCCATGTGTAATTACAGAATCTAATGATCGTGAAATTACATAAGGTCGTCGTTGTCGTTGCTGTTGCTGTTGTTCTTGTTCTTCCTCTTCCTCGTTCTCTCCTCCTTCTTCTTCTTCACCTCCTTCTTCATCTTCATCATCATCATCATCATCATCATCATCTCTTTCTTCTTCTTCTTCTTCTTCTTCTTCTTCTTCTTCTTCTTCTTCTTCTTCTTCTTCTTCTTCTTCTTCTTCTTCTTCTTCTTCTTCTTCTTCTTCTTCTTCTTCTTCTTCTTCGTCTTCGTCTTCTTCTTCGTCTTCTTCTGCTTCATCTTCTTCAGCTTTTTTTTCTTCTTGGTTCTTCTTGTTCTTCTGATTGTCGTTTTTGTAGTAGTAGTAGTAGTAGTAGTAGTTGTTGTTGTTGTTTTGTTGTTGTTGTTGCCACTGTTATCGTCGTCATCGTTGTTGTTGTTGTTGTCGTTGTTGTTGTTGTTGTGATTATCACACTATTATTATTATTATTATTATTATTATTATTATTATTATTATTATTATTATTATTATTATTATTATGGACACCGTGATAGCCCAGTGGTCAAGTTCTACCATCTGGGCCCTGTCGCCAGTTCGATTCCCGTCGGTGCCACCAGTATTTTCATTGAACATACCGATCCGTCTGGACCAGTATTTTCATTGAACATACCGGCCCGTCTGGAAGTGTTGGAACTGCCCTTGCGGGGGTGTCATTAGAGCTTATCGTCAATTCTTCGTACTCCCCTCACGGGTGAGACGATGGAGGCGCATGTGCAGAAATGCATCAGCCATTGACAAAGAAGCAGTATTATTATTATATTATTATTATTATTATTATGATCAACATTGTGGCACCGCGATAGCCCAGTGGTTAAGGTCTACCATCTGGGACCTGTCGCCAGTTCAATTCCCGTCGGGGCCAGTATTTTCAAAGGATATTTCTTTGAAAATAATGGTCTGTCTGGAAGGCTTGGAGCTGCCTTGCTGGGGTGTCAGTAGAGCCTATCGTCAAATCTTCGTACTCCCCTCGCGGGAGAGACGATGGAGGCACATGTGCAGAAATGCATTCGCCATTGACTGAGAAGCACTATGATCAACATTATTATAATTATTACTCTTATTATTACCATTATAATTATGAGGAGAAACAAAGGAAACAGAGGAATCAGAAGAGGCAGAAGAGACAGAAGTAGTAGTAGCAGTAAAAATGATAGTCTGATACTCCTGCAACCGAGAATCATTGTTATTGACAAAGTGCTGACTGTCTTTGCCGTCGTGTGGAAGAGGAGTAGATGGAGAAGAGGCGCCGGCTTTTGTCGTTGTTGTTGTTGTTGTTGTTGCTGCTGCCGTCATTGCGAGAAGCAGAAGGAGAAGCAAAAGAAAACAGAAGAATCAAAAAAGTCAGGAGGGTCAGAAGAGACAGGAGAGACAGAAGAAGTAGTAGTAGTGGTTCGAGGTTCGTTGTTGTTGCTGTTGTTGTTGTTGCTGCTGCTGCTGCTGTCGATGCCGTGTGTTGCCATTGTGTTTGCTGTCTTTGTTGTCATCCTTGTCCTTCTTGTTCTCCTCCTCCTTCGTCCGACGACAAGAACGACGCTGAGATGGTTGCTGTATTCGTTGCTGCTGCTGCCAAATGTTAGGACAGATATGCAGGTACTTACAGCTTGTACGACTGCACTTGCCCTTGGTATTGTCCCGGCAGACAATATGAATGTAAGGACAAGGTTCATAAGGGGTCTGGAGGATGGGTGGATTCTCAGCTTTTTGCTTTTCAATAAGGCAAATCAACCTTGCAGCAGTACATGGGTTCGAAGCTCAAACCACGAATTTTGTCAGTCGAGAGGTGGAGAAGATCTCCCAGAGAGAAAGAAAGGATGTCAGATTGAGCGCGCTGAACCCAAAGCTTAGCATCAGGAAGCACCTCACGAACAGAGAACTGTTTCAATTCCTTGCCCAGACTTGGAAGCGGTCTCAGCGTTGAGAACATTTGTAGGCAGAGAGAAAAAGCAGAAAGACGCAAGTGAACTCAAGCGTTTGGATGTGAGAAAATGATTGCAGGAAGACAGGGACGGTGCTAGAGAGACTCAGGTTGAGAGATTCACCACTCCACCATGATGTAAGTGAACCGGCCGGCCCTTTAAATGAAAGCGTAAAGATTTTTTAAAAGCAGTAAGAAAACAAGAAAAAGAAATAAGAAGAAAGACTCTGAGAAAAAAATGAAGAAAGAAAGAAAGGAAAGAGAGAAAGAGATGAGAAACAAAGAGAGAAAGAAAAAGAGAAAGAAAGAGACTTGCGAAAGAAAGAAGAAGAGATAAGCAAGCAAAAGCGGCCAAAGGAGAGAGAGAGAGAGAGGGGTGAGGGGGGGGGGGGGGGAGTAGCAGTATGAGTAATATTAGCAGTATTGGTAGCAGCGGCAGTAGTAGCAGCAGTGGTAGTAGCAGTAAAGGAAGCAGGAAGAGGAGATACTGAAACTTTTCCCCTTTTCTTGTTCCGACAGCATGTGACTTGCACTGAAAGCGGAAAATAAGAAAGAAAGAAATTATAAAAGGTGAAAGCCATGGAGTTAAAAAAAAAAGTACCAAGTTAACAGGAAAGAAAAGCAGGTTAGCACAAGGAAGGGCAGAACAAGTATCAACAGTAAAAAATTGAAAGAGAGACGGCCAGTACACGAAGACAAGAAAACAAAAACTAGCGCTACACCGCAAAACAAGTAGAGTTGTTGCTGTAAGTTTACATGTGTTGATGGTTCTTGGTAAAAAGCAGTATCCTTGCATTTTTTGACACGTAGCGGAGTAGTATCCTGCAGCTTGGCAGGTGCAACGATATGTAGGTGGGTTTGGGCACGCGAGGTCCAGCGTTATGACAGTGAATGGAACAACTTAGTCGCCGGGCTACGCCCAGCTCGCGAATAAATTGTTGCGGACAATTCCGTGAAAGTTTGAACGCGTTTTGGTAGCCAAAAGGTACGGTATTCCTAAGAAAACGTTCCGGTTCAATATTTTACAACGGTTAACATCAAAGATGCTAACCACAATTGTTTTTGAAGATCCTCTTCGCTTTTGGGCGGCTTATACCTCTCCCAGTTTCATGCGCATAGAGTGGGATCTGTGGGGTCGTAGAGAAGCCGCAGGTCCATGAAAAGCTACATATACAACAACAAGAGCACACGCAGTTAGCGATGAAAAACAGCAACCGTCTTGAGCTGACGCTCATGGGTGTAAGAAATTTTACAACGAATAGTGCAGATCATCGGAGAATGTTGTCTCAAACTCTCCTTTTGAAGGTATTTTAGCAACATTAAAAAAAAAAAAAATTTAATACAGTAACCTGATTTGCTAGAAATAGTCTCCTTCGCGAGAAATGAGATACCTTAGATCAAACACGACTGTTCAATTAGATTTCAGCAATCATCACGGCTACTGGTGCTGAATCTGTAAGAGCCAGGGAAGGTACCGGGCAGTGATCGGAAGCCTTGGGGTTGTCGTGTCCTACTCCTGAATATCGCCTGCCATGCATGCCACAAACCACGTCACCCTCCCATTTGAGAAAAATCTTCTCAAAAGGTCGACAAAGTCCCGCACTGCAGCTCTCTCCGCTGATTTCCAAATCGGCTGGAGAAAAAAGAAACTGCTGAGGCCGAACAGAAATCACACACAAATCACACGGATGCTACAAAGAAACTGCTGAGGCCAAACAGAAAAAAATTTGCTGATGAGACAGAAATCACACATCACAAATATGCTCTCGCGCGGAAAAATAATTGATCTCCTATGACCTTTTCTCAATGTTAATATAGCCTATTCCTTCCAAATGGGTCTGAACAGTACAGGCGTTACCTGCCGAGGTATCGTTCAGCGCGCAGCGGCAAGCCCTATTGCAATAAACACGGCAGTGAACATCAAACACTCTTGCTTTAGAGATATTGAAGACATGCAAAATGTACATACATGTAGACATATACATACACATATGCACGTACACCTATTATATGCATATAAGCCTATGTATGTAGTGTGTATATAAGTGTGCTTTTGCATGTTCAGGTCTGTGCATTTGGGCGTGTCTGCACTGTACGTCGCGAATTTTTATTATTTTTATTTATTTTTTCATTTATTTATTTATTTTATTTTATTTTATTTTTTTCCTTTCCCAGTAAAAATTGTACTTCGTCTGTGCATAAGTAAACATACTAACAGAGCAAGTACTTGCAGTGAGCATGAAATATTTTGCTTTGTGTTCTGACCTTTCGCAGAATCGAGGGGGCTTTTCTGTTGACAAGCGACAGAGCACGAGACAGGAGTATATAATCCAACTGATTATCTAAAGATAGTTTCACCATGTAAATGCATATATCATGAATTCTGAAGCAATACAAGAGTCTGGATAAGGCATAGATTTGATTGAACTTCTTGAGAAGAATTTGACGGGAACGGGTTGTGATCTTGGATACAATAAAGAGAAAGATGAGTTATCAGCAAGAATGAATGAAAGTGAACAGGAAACAGTCCACATGCTTTACCACTTTGCCCTGTAAAAACAAACAATGATCGACTTACATGAATCTCCTTTGGCAAAGTAGTGCGTCCATCGCTCACTATCTGGCATTCGCTCGACCACGTTTACCAGCCACTAAAGGGAGAGAGACTGAATGGCGGAGTGGAGGGGAAAGGAGCTTTGAGTGGACTTATAATGTCCTTGCATGGTAACCACAAGGCCATGAGAGCAGAGCGCAGAGAGGGAAGAGCGAGACAGGAATAGTTGACCATGATCCAGGCAAAACAAAGTCAGTAATGTGTTTAAAACTGTGTGTGTGTGTGTGTGTGACTTTAGCCACGTATCTTCTTGCAAGGGGCGAAGTGATATTACAGTATATTATTTTCTAGACACCATGGCTTTATGAAAATATGTCCATATTACATGAAAACACATGTGTACATAAAGATATATTTATAAGCCTACACTGTTATGCGGTCAGTGCTGCCCTGTCTGATTACAATATACACCCGGAACGCACTTATGCGGACACAACGCATGCAGCTTGACCCTGTTGCGGGTGAGCGAAGTGATGGCTGCGTCGTCGCTGTTCATTTCGTTGAGATCTCCCAGCACCACAAAATTCCCTTTCCACCACACACATCATACTTGCCGCATGTCTGCCGCTGCCATGCATGCTGCGCTTTCCTCTGAGTGCCACACGGGAGATGCAGCATGGGAATGGAAAGGACATGAATTAGAGCACTTCAAAAAGGAAGTCTGGTGCATTAGATAGACCCAAATAATCTCTTGATCGCCATCTCTGTTGTATTCTTGTCCAAATGAATTCGCTTTGCATTTGCCGTCTTTCTGCTGTTTCCTAACAAGATACAGGAAGAATATACAAGCGAGTTTTTTCAATAGCTGCATTCTGCCAGCCATGGTTTATCTCTCTATAACTTACAACCGCATGCGATCCACGCGGGCAAGCCAGTCGCTTAATTCGTGAAGTCACTTTCTGCGAAGAGTACTCAATAGTTTGCAGGTAGCAACGTGCCAATATAATTAACCAAACACGAGGTTCACCATTGAGTGGACGAATCCCAAAAATAAGGTCTGGTTGTAAAATGGAGGTATTCCTTCAGCCGATACTGAAAGCCTACTCTTGGCTTCCCAAAGTTCCAGACATTGACTAACCAATAGATACATGCATACACATACAATTTTGATCCTTAATATCATGATTATTGTTGGATTAGGGAATGTCAAATATAAACAAATAGTTGCTGGCCAAATCGTCATGCCCCCCCCCATCTCTTGCTTTCTTTTTTTGTGTGCGAATGTGCCTCTTAACGGGTTACATCTCGTCCACGGTTCATGGCTGTCAGATGCGTCACGTAAAGACATAGCCTCACCCTGCCGATCGCTATATCCAGCTACAGAAGGACAAAGGGTGTGTGCGTGTGTGTGTGTGTGTGTGTGTGTGGGGGGGGGGGGGGTAATAAAGAGATTAAATGAAGAAGAAAGGAACAAAGAAGAGGGAGAAGAACAAGAAGGAGAAGAAGAAGGAGAAAGAGAAGGAGGAGGAGGAGGAGGAGAAGAAGAAGAAGAAGAAAAGATGGGGAGTGGAAGAAGACCACATTGAGAAAGAGAATAGTGGACAAAGGCTATGGGGCAAGACACATAGCAGCATCAACGGCAGCAACAACAGCGACGGAAACATCAACAAAAACGACGAAGAACGAGGACAAAGAATAACAATAACAAGAACAACAGCAACAATGATGATAATAATTGATTCTACCACTACTTCTACTACACTACTACTACTACTACTACTACTAATAATAATAATAATAATAATAATAATGATAATAATAATAATAATAATAATAATAATAATAGTAACAATAGTAGTAATAGTAGTAATAGTAGTAGTAATGCGCATAATAATGCTGATGATAATAATAAAACTAATAATAATAATATTAATAATAATAATAATAATAATAATAGTGCTTCTCTGTCAATGGCTG
>WBZZ01001474.1:22500-70000 GCA_019918135.1 Paulinella micropora
CTCCTCCCCAGCATCTACCACCAAAGGGTTATGAGTTGGCGTCACAGTTTAACGCCTTGAGGCCATTGGGCTGGAACTCTGTTTAGCAAGTGTGACTAGGTTTTTTCATCGGGATTTCCCTCAAATATGTCACAGTCAACACTCCAAATAATAATAATAATAATGATAATAATATGGAAACACCTGGCAGGGGAACCCGAACCCCCCCCCCCCCCCCAAAAAAAAAAAAAAAAACACCACTTCACCACTACCACCCACCAACATTTCAATGGCACAATACGGACGAACTGACAAAGCATAGCGATGACAGAAACGACAGAAGCAGAGCAAGAGAGAATATAGACATATAAAGAATGGGACGATAAAAACAGAAGCCAGACTTCACAAAAAAGACTAGCAAACAGAGAGTAAGAAGAGTAAGCGTGTGTGAGGTAGATATTTTAGTTGTCTTGTTCACTTCGTTCATGTGAGCATTTTTGTGCAGTGTCTTTATTTATGCTTCCTCGGAGACTAACCTCAATGCAATCGCGCGAGAAAATATACTTCTCCTTATTTTCGCCTGTTTTCTCATCCTACAAAGAAGAAGAAGAGAAGAAGAAGAAGAAGAAGAAGTAATAACAATAATAATTAGTATTGATCATGTAATAATAAATAAATGATCAGGCGCAACAACAAACAGCGCTCCCCTGCAAAGCCAGCGAAGTGACAAGGGATAGCAGCGCAGCACATCAAGCCCAGCGAATACCTTGTTGGAGCGGACAGAGATAAAAGGATAGCGGCTTAAGATGCCTATGTTGATGCAGCGTGAATCATGGCTCTGACAACAACAAGAACAAGAACAACAAGAACAACAACAACAACAACAACAAAAAGGGAGGAGGAGGGGGGGGGGGGGAGGGATATTAAAGTAAAAACGTTGCAAGCTGGGCGGCGTTATTTGATTTCAAAACACTTGCAAGCCGGACAGGTCTAACGAGCCCGGAGTTCAACGAACAATAACATCGTCATAGCCTAATATTTTGAAAATATCTTCCTTAATTCAAGCAAAACCCAACTATTACAAAGAGGAAGTTTTTGCGTAAAAGTATTCACTATGCTTCCAAGCAGAGAGGCAAAAGACGTGCTTTCAGCACTGTTATAACCAAGAGCTTCACGCAAATGGATGGATGAGATGCAAGGAGGAAAGGATGAGTAAGGAAGGCAAGACGAAAATAAGGAAAGGATGAGTAACGAACCTGGATGAGCATAGTATATTGGTACTGAAGATGTGAGAGAAATTTCTGGTTGAAGTGATCCAATACAACAAGATTCTCGACCTCCTACACACACGGTACAACAACATTGTGAGATGAGTATGACATGTTTCTGCTTGCCCATGCACAAATTCATGATATGTAGTTCAACATGGTAGCTCACGTTGCCGATCATTCACACGTGCGCGGCACGCATAGAAATAATACCGAGATAGGACAAATGAGAAGGAAGCAAATGAAGAGACCTGCAGGCACACAATGTCTGCATCAACCTCCAACAAAGCCTACGTGACAAGATAGGAAGAGGCTTGCACTGATAATTGGGAACGGATGCAATCGCTTCCATTCATTGCAGGAAACAGACTTCTTAGCGCTCCACAATGTGCGACCGTAGTAAGCACGTGTACAACGAATATGCACACAGGCATGCACGCGAGCCACTTATGTACGTACGCACTGCACTCCGTTTTACTAAATATTCCTATCTGCATGTCTTACATCACACATAAAGGCAAAAATGCTTTCTTGCGTTGTTGCAATAAAATTTTCTGTGCACAGCCCCCTCCCCCCCCCCTCCTGGCGAGATTTCCCTGTCACTGCAAAGACACATGTTCATTACACACCTGTGCTTTGATATTCAGCGTTGCATCGCTTCGAAAATCAAAGCTAAAACAAGATAACAACATCAAAATGATTACGGGACAGAAATTCGAACCTTTTCTCACAAGCACAAGTCTTACGGCATGAGAAACAATGAATGGCCAATTCTTTCTTTGGTTCTTACAATCTCGGGTCGCGGTCTTTTTACTGAAGTAGTTGAAATAAAGATTTACCAAGATTCTGACAAAGTAGTGTCAAAGCGAATGGCTAAGAATGCTCCAAGGCCATAAGAGTTATGCCAGAGGGGTTTAGAGGTTGATTGCTTGTGCTGCCACAACCTTATGACGAGCTTTTCTTCGTGACACAGTTGAAATCAGGAATTTTGAGCATAATGACAAAGCAGTGCCAAATAAATGGCTGCGATTGCTTCAAGGCCGTCAAAGTTGTGCATGTAAAAAAGTGAGAAAAGCGACGTTGGGAATGGGAAAGAGGAAGAGAGGGAGGGGGATTGCGCAAACCGCACCACAAACCATCCTTTTAGGCGTTGGAACAGCTCCTAATTATTATTATTATTATTATTATTATTATTATTATTATTATTATTATTATTATTATTATTATTGGACACCGTGATAGCCCAGTGGTCAAGTTCTACCATCTGGGCCCTGTCGCCAGTTCGATTCCCGTCGGTGCCACCAGTATTTTCATTGAACATACCGATCCGTCTGGACCAGTATTTTCATTGAACATACCGGCCCGTCTGGAAGTGTTGGAACTGCCCTTGCGGGGGTGTCATTAGAGCTTATCGTCAATTCTTCGTACTCCCCTCACGGGTGAGACGATGGAGGCGCATGTGCAGAAATGCATCAGCCATTGACAGAGAAGCACTATTATTATTATTATTATTATTAACATACCGGTCCGTCTGGAAGTGTTGGAACTGCCCTTGCGGGGGTGTCATTAGAGCCTATCGTCAATTCTTCGTACTCCCCTCGCGGGTGAGACGATGGAGGCGCATGTGCAGATTTGCATCAGCCATTGACAGAGAAGCACTATTATTATTATTATTACTATTATTTATGATGATGATGAAAATTATTATTATTGTTGTTATTACTACTACTACTACTACTACTACTACTTTTATTATTACTATTATTATTATGATTATTAGTGGCACCGCGATAGCCCAGTGGTTAAGGTCTACCATCTGGGACCTGTCGCCAGTTCGATTCCCGTCGGTGCCAGTATTTTCAAAGGATATTTTCTTTGAAAGTATTGGTCTGTCTGGAAGGCTTGGAGCTGCCTTGCGGGGGTGTCAGTAGAGCCTATCGTCAAATCTTCGTTCTCCCCTCGCGGGTGAGACGATGGAGGCACATGTGCAGAAATGCAGAAGCACTATTATTATTATTATTATTATTATTATTATTATTATTATTATTATTATTATTATTATTATTATTATGGAGGGGTGCACAGTATGGCACCCGACGGGAAGAGGAGGTGGTTGGGCCTCTTCCCACTGGTTTCGAGGCTATGTCGTTGTGTTGGCTCCGAGGCTATGTTGTTGTGTTGGTTTCCGAGGCTATGTAGTTGTGTTGGTTCCGAGGCTATGTTGTTGTGTGGGTTCCGAGGCTATGTCGATGTGGGTTCCGAGGCTATGTTGTTGTGTTGGTTCCGAGGCCATGTCGTTGTGTTGTTTTTTATAAGACATACACCACGTGGGATCAAAGGGGTATTTACATTCCGCGATCTAGGGGTGGTGACGGGTTTCGAGGCGTCCCAGATACTTACCACAAAACGTCCTCATGCGCTGGCAGACCGCATGAAATGTCTGCTACCCCTGTGAGTACCTCCATGCGGGACCTACCCAGTCTCGTGGAGCTCTCACGCGGGGAAGATCAATCATTTGTAGTTGATTTCCTGCAAGGTATCCGACACTGTGCGGGTAGTAGGGACTTCCTTTTGGGGCCTTCTATGCAGGATGGTTAGAGTCACTCTTCCCTCCCCAACATACTCACTGTAGTCCCTGTTGGGTCGAGGGATGGAGGCGCATGGCCCTCGGGCTCAGCCAAGACAGATCAATATATATATATATATATATATATATATTATTATTATTATTATTATTATTATCATTATTATGGACACCGTGATAGCCCAGTGGTCAAGTTCTACCATCTGGGCCCTGTCGCCAGTTCGATTCCCGTCGGTGCCACCAGTATTTTCATTGAACATACCGATCCGTCTGGACCAGTATTTTCATTGAACATACCGGCCCGTCTGGAAGTGTTGGAACTGCCCTTGCGGGGGTGTCATTAGAGCTTATCGTCAATTCTTCGTACTGCCCTCACGGGTGAGACGATGGAGGCGCATGTGCAGAAATGCATCAGCCATTGACAGAGAAGCACTATTATTATTATTATTATTATTATTATTATTATTATTATCACTATTATCACTATTATTACTATTACTATTATTTGACACCGTGATAGCCCAGTGGTCAAGTTCTACCATCTGGGCCCTGTCGCCAGTTCGATTCCCGTCGGTGCCACCAGTATTTTCATTGAACATACCGGTCTATTTCTGGACCAGTATTTTCATTGAACATACCGGCCCGTCTGGAAGTGTTGGAACTGCCCTTGCGGGGGTGTCATTAGAGCTTATCGTCAATTCTTCGTACTCCCCTCACGGGTGAGACGATGGAGGCGCATGTGCAGAAATGCATCAGCCATTGACAGAGAAGCACTACTATTACTATTATTATTATTATTATTATTATTATTATTATTCACGGTTTAGCAGGAGGCGGGTAGGAGGAGGGGGCGGCCTAGACAGATAGAATGTCTGGCTAGATCTGTTGCAGGTGGAGGCCAGCGCAGCGTCGCGGATTTCTTCCCGGCAGATAACCCCTCTCAACCCCTGCACCCACATACACTTGCACATGCACAGCACACTTGCTTACATATTGGACCACCAGTTGAGTCTTTGGAGCGGAGCCACGTCTCCGACTGGCCCCGTGCTACCAATGGAGGCACATGTCCGACAGGATCAAAGGCCAACTGACTGATAAGTCTATTATTATTATTATTATTATTATTATTATTATTATTAAAAATTCTTATTTAGGGAGTACATAGGCCATTGGTCCTTTTCAATGGGCTGATTGGTATAAAGCTCCCAGAGTAATGTTCCATGCCGTCACTTCCTTTATTCCACCGATTGGTGTGGAGACTTTCCTTATGGAATGGAGGACTGGATGCACATGGCCTTTTGGCTCAGCAATTGGCAGGAGATACATTATTATTATTATTATTATTATTATTATTATTATTATTATTATTATTATTTGAACATACCGGTCTATTTCTGGACCAGTATTTTCATTGAACATACCGGCCCGTCTGGAAGTGTTGGAACTGCCCTTGCGGGGGTGTCATTAGAGCTTATCGTCAATTCTTCGTACTCCCCTCACGGGTGAGACGATGGAGGCGCATGTGCAGAAATGCATCAGCCATTGACAGAGAAGCACTATTATTATTATTATTATTATTATTATTATTATTATTCTTTTGGACACCGTGATAGCCCAGTGGTCAAGTTCTACCATCTGAGCCCTGTCGCCAGTTCAATTCCCGTCGGTGCCACCAGTATTTTCCTTGAACATACCGGCCCGTCTGGAAGTGTTGGAACTGCCCTTGCGGGGGTGTCATTAGAGCCTCTCGTCAATTCTTCGTACTCCCCTCACGGGTGAGACGATGGAGGCGCATGTGCAGAAATGCATCAGCCATTGACAGAGAAGCACTATTATTATTCTTATTATTATTATTATTATCCCTGAAAGGTGTTGGGAGTACGGGGTGGGGGTTTGGGGGGGGGGGAAATGAAAATTGTGTACCCCCCCAATACACACATTTCCGCACCCCTGTCGGATCCGACAAATCATGGTTACTGGGAACGAGAAGAAGTCGGGAGTCATATTTGCAGGGTGGCTAGCCACAGACTCCATGTTGATGCTGATATGATTTTTTTGGAATTCACGCAAATATTTGCTTTAGGGGAGTGTCCTGAATGCCAAAATTCCTTGGTTTTTTTCGCACCCCTGTCGGAATAAACCATAATTTGTGTGAACCAGGAGGAGTTGGGAGCTGATAATGACAGGGTGGCTAGCCCCAGACTCGATCTTGATGCTGATATAATTTCTTTGGAATTCACATACATATTTGCGTCAGGGGAGTGTCCTGAATGCCAAAATTGCTTGTTTTTTTCGGCCTATTTTCTGCACCCTCGTCGGAATAAATCATGGTTTGTGTGAACCAGGAGTTGGGAGCTTATATTGACAGGGTGGCTAGACCCGGACTCGATGTTGATGCTGATATAATTTTTGTGGAATTCACGCAAATATTTGAGTACTTGCCGGTACCTCCAGCAATTGAACGTACCCTATCGACGGGGAAGGGGGGGTCCGGAGGCACTCCCCCCGGGAACCCAAGCCCTGCAATTGTACGTAACAGTGTAGGTCGCGGGCGGCACCCAAACCAGAAAATTGAGGTCTTTGTGCCACCAGGCGCCGTTTGCGCACGCCAGAGGGATTTAGCAGCTGATATTTGGTGTATCTGACACTTCTTGATGAGCTCTCTTCAAACATATAAAAATTGTGGTGCCGGTGGCGTAAAAACCAGAAATTCCAGGTTTTTGCGCCACCAGGCGCCGTTCGCGCACACCTGAGGGAGTTTGAGGCGGATGTTTGGTGTACCCGACACCTCTCGATGAGCTCTCTCCGGAGATCCAATTTGGTGCCGGGTGGCACAAAAACCAGAGATTTTGGATTTTTGTGCCACCAGAGCTTACACTTGCGTTCTGCTGGTACCTCCGGCCATTGAACGTACCCTGTCCACGGGAAAGGGGGGAGTCCGGGGGGCCCTCCCCCGGGAACCCCAGCCCGAGGGGGGGGGGGTGCGCGATTTTCGCGCACCGCAAACCATCCTTTCAGGTGGTGGCGCAGCCCCTAGTTATTATTATTATTATTATTATTATTATTATTATTATTATTATTATGGACACCGTGATAGCCCAGTGGTCAAGTTCTACCATCTGGGCCCTGTCGCCAGTTCGATTCCCGTCGGTGCCACCAGTATTTTCATTGAACATACCGGTCCGTCTGGACCAGTATTTTCATTGAACATACCGGTCCGTCTGGAAGTGTTGGAACTGCCCTTGCGGGGGTGTCATTACAGCCTATCGTCAATTCTTCGTACTCCCCTCACGGGTGAGACGATGGAGGCGCATGTGCAGAAATGCATCAGCCATTGACAGAGAAGCACTATTATTATTATTATTATTATTATTATTATTATTATTATTATAGACACCGTGATAGCCCAGTGGTCAAGTTCTACCATTTGGGCCCTGTCGCCAGTTCGATTCCCGTCGGTGCCACCAGTATTTTCATTGAACATACCGATCCGTCTGGACCAGTGTTTTCATTGAACATACCGGTCCGTCTGGAAGTGTTGGAACTGTCCTTGCGGGGATGTCATTAGAGCCTATCGTCAATTCTTCGTACTCCCCTCACGGGTGAGACGATGGAGGCGCATGTGCAGAAATGCATCAGCCATTGACAGAGAAGCACTATTATTATTATTATTATTATTATTATTATTATTATTATTATTATTATTATTATTATTATTATTATTATTCAGCCCAATGGCCTCAAGGCGTTAAACTGTGACGCCAACTCATAACCCTTTGGTGGTAGATGCTGGGGAGGAGGGTCGTTGCGCGCGTAAAAGATCTTAAACTCCGCATATGCTGGTTGATAGCCCAGGACCCAGCAGACACCAGATTGTTATGGGTGGGGTTTCGAGGCAGCTCTAGCAACCGCGCTTGGTGTATGCACTTGCACATTCGGTGACGTCTTGCAAGAGGTTGCTGGGACTGCGGAATAACCTCGGCTTAGTGCAGTCTTGCCCTCAGGAGCTCCATCGGTGGCCCCGATCATCAGGCGAGAGACTGACACGGGGGGGGTGGAGGACCTCGAACAAGGGTATTGGAGGCTTATGTCCGTTGAGGATATGCCATTAGCTGCATCAGTACGCCTCAGATATAGTATTATTATTATTATTATTATTATGGAGGCACATGTCCAGGATTTGCATCTGATGCCGTAGTCTGAGGAAAGCTATTATTATTATCACCATCATTATTATTATTATTATTATTATTATTATTATTATTATTATTATTATTATTATTTATTGGACACCGTGATAGCCCAGTGGTCAAGTTCTACCATCTGGGCCCTGTCGCCAGTTCGATTCCCGTCGGTGCCACCAGTATTTTCATTGAACATACCGGTCCGTCTGGACCAGTATTTTCATTGAACATACCGGTCCGTCTGGAAGTGTTGGAACTGCCCTTGCGGGGGTGTCATTAGAGCCTATCGTCAATTCTTCGTACTCCCCTCACGGGTGAGACGATGGAGGCGCATGTGCAGAAATGCATCAGCCATTGACAGAGAAGCACTATTATTATTATTTATTATTATTTATTATTATTATTATTATTATTATTATTCGGAGTGTTGACTGTGATATATTGAGGGTAACACCTGATGATAAAAACTTAGTCACGCTTGTTTATCAGAGCTCCAGCCCAATGGCCTTACGGCGTTAAACTGTGATGCTAACTCAAAACCATTTGGTGGATGATGCTGGGGAGGAGGGTCGTTGGGCGCCTGTCGAAGATCTTAAACTCCGCTATGCCGGTTGATAGCCCGTGGACCCAGCGGATACCAAATTGTTATGGGTGGGGTTTTGAGGTAGTTCTAGCAACCATGCTTGGTGTACGCACTTGCACATGCGGCAACGTTTTGCAAGAGGTTGTTGGGACTGCGGAATAACCTCGGCTTAGTGTAGTCTTGCCCTCAGGAGCTCCATCGGTGGCCCCTATAATCAGTCGAGAGACTGACTAGGTGGGGATGGAGCACCTCGAACAAGGGCATGGAGGCTCATGTCCGGAAACGAATCGTGCCATCAGCTGCATCAGTATGCCTTAGAGGAAGTATATTATTATTATTATTATTATGATTATTATTATGATTATTGGACACCGTGATAGCCCAGTGGTCAAGTTCTACCATCTGGGCCCTGTCGCCAGTTCGATTCCCGTCGGTGCCACCAGTATTTTCATTGAACATACCGGTCCGTGTGGACCAGTATTTTAATTGAACATACCGGTCCGTCTGGAAGTGTTGGAACTGCCCTTGCGGGGGTGTCATTAGAGCCTATCGTCAATTCTTCGTACTCCCCTCACGGGTGAGACGATGGAGGCGCATGTGCAGAAATGCATCAGCCATTGACAGAGAAGCACTATTATAATATATTATTATTATTATTATTATTATTATTATTATTGCGCCCTCTGTCGTACCGCACGGTTCTCGCTTCACGTGCGCGGACCGCTTTACCGTTGGGCAACAGCGATGTTGTTGGTTCCGAGGCTATGTTGTTGTGTTGGTTCCGAGGCTATCTTGTTGTGTTAGTTCCGAGGCTGTGCCGTTGTGTTGTTCCGGTTTCCGCATAAGACATACACACCACGTGGGATCAAAAGGGTATATGAATTCCGCGATCTAGGGGTGGTGACGGGTTTCGAGTCGTCCCAGACACTTACCACAAAAAGTCCTCATGCGCTGGAATATCGCATGAATGTCTGCTAACCCTGTGAGTACCTCCATGCGGGACCTACCCAGTCTCGTAGAGCTCTCACGCGGGAAAGATCAATCATTTGTAGTTGATTTCCTGCAATACTATTGATTTCCTGTCATTGTACGTATCCGAAGAGAATTCGCCGGCACCAAAATGAATGGCTGAGATTGCTCCAAGGCTGTAAAAGTTATGCAAGTGCGAATGAGAGGAAAAGCGACCTTGGGAAGAGGAGGAGGAGGGGGGGGGGGGGGGGGGTTGCGAAGCGCACCGCAAACCATCCTTTCAGGTGTTGGCGCAGCCCCTAGTTATTATTATTATTATTATTATTATTATTATTATTATTATTATTATTATTCTGGGCCCTGTCGCCAGTTCGATTCCCGTCGGTGCCACCAGTATTTTCATTGAACATACCGATCCGTCTGGACCAGTATTTTCATTGAACATACCGGCCCGTCTGGAAGTGTTGGAACTGCCCTTGCGGGGGTGTCATTAGAGCTTATCGTCAATTCTTCGTACTCCCCTCACGGGTGAGACGATGGAGGCGCATGTGCAGGAATGCATCAGCCATTGACAGAGAAGCACTATTATTATTATTATTATTAATAATAATAATAATAATAATAATGATAATAATAATATAATAATAATATTATTATTATTATTATTATTATTATTATTATTATTATTATTATTGGCACCACGATAGCCCAGTGGTCAAGTTCAATACCATCTGGGATCTGTCGCCAGTTCGATTCCTGTCGGTGCCAGTATTTTCAAAGTATGTTTTCTTTGAAAGTATTGGTCTGTCTGGAAGGCTTGGGGCTGCCCTGCGGGGGTGTCAGTAGAGCTATCGATCATTTCTTCGTACTCCCCTCGCGGGTGAGACGATGGAGGCACGTGTGCAGATTTGCATCGGCCATTGACAGAGAAGCACTATTACTATTATTATCATTATTATTATTATTATGTAGGGAGTACATAGGCCATTGGTCCTTTTCAATGGGCTGGTTGGTATAAAGCTCCTAGAGTAATGTTCTATGCCGTCACTTCCTTTATTCCACCGATTGGTGTGGAGACTTTCCTTATGGAATGGAGGACTGGATGTGGCCTTTTGGCTCAGCAATTGGCAGGAGATACATTATTATTATTATTATTATTATTATTATTATGGACACCGTGATGGTGGAGGACCTCGAACAAGGGTATTGGAGGCTTATGTCCGTTGAGGATATGCCATTAGCTGCATCAGTACGCCTCAGATATAGTATTACTTTATTATTATTATTAAGATTATTATTATTATTATTATTATTATTTTGGACACCGTGATAGCCCAGTGGTCAAGTTCTACCATCTGGGCCCTGTCGCCAGTTCGATTCCCGTCGGTGCCACCAGTATTTTCATTGAACATACCGGTCTATTTCTGGACCAGTATTTTCATTTAACATACCGGCCCGTCTGGAAGTGTTGGTACTGCCCTTGCGGGGGTGTCATTAGAGCTTATCGTCAATTCTTCGTACTCCCCTCACGGGTGAGACGATGGAGGCGCATGTGCAGAAATGCATCAGCCATTGACAGAGAAGCACTATTATTATTATTATTATTATTATTATTATTATTATTATTATTATTATTATTATTATTATATTAAGACTACTATTGTGATGATGATTACTACTACAACTGCTACTGCTACTGCTACTACTACTACTACTACTACTACTACTACTATCTTTTATAATATTGTTATCATCACCACACGTTACTGTTATTTATTTTTGTTGCTGATGCTGCTGCTAAATAGATTTGCTTCTTTCCGCAGTGACCGAAAATCGTCTTCCTATTGAATGTGACTGCCTGTTTTGTCCTATTTCTTGGCCCCCCTCCATCCCACGTTGCTCTGGCATGATGCGAGGTCATGGTCTGGTCATTTATGTTTAGCTTGCTGCACACACCTGAGCTCGTTCCTTGTGAAGCCGGCCACTTCTGTTGCTGCACACACCTGAGCCTATATGCAACCATGCTATGCATCCATGTCCAACTTACGCTTCTGATAAAAGAATGATCTTTAAGTGCGTGGCTGAGCAAGCAGGCCAGCCATTGCGCACCTGGGCGCGTGGGTCGCGGAAGCGAAAGCGGGCCATCAGGTTTTCCGCGTTGAAGGTGCAGATGCGCACCAGCCCCTTCAGTTTAGGATGCTTCTGCAGCTTACGAGCAGCGCGCCTGTACAACATAGGCCCTCCTCATGTCTCTTCGGTTGTTGTTGTGATTGGTTGTTGATAATATTTTGTGAATCTGGCGATATGATTCCTTACTTGGAAAAGAAGCACAAAAAAGAAAAAAAACTACAACATATACACAGATTGCAGACACAGAACACTTACACATAAACACACACACATACACATACACATACACGCACTATACACTCACATGCACACACACACACACAAGCATATATATATATATACATGTATGCATGTATATGTATGCATGTATGTATGGGGGAAATCTCGCAATATTATGAAGCAAGTAGAGGAGACTCGCACGTACTGTTTGCGTGTGTGTATGTGCCACCATATATGTGTATCTTGCGTGACGTGAGGCCTTAAGCTACGTGTATATTTTTCAATGCTTTGATTTATTCTTTATTCCTCCTTCCCGCCTTAACTTAAAAGCATGTTTGGTGCACAAGCACGTGCAACTACTAGTTATCAGAAACACTGCTGTGGTTGTAAATAATCGGCAAAAGCATAGAAATACTAAAGCAAGTAAGTAAGTAAATTAGTCTGAACAAATACAAACGCATGTACATAACGGTGTGTATACGTATGGAAATTGCATGTAAGTATCTATGCGTTGATGGTCGCGCTGTGTGAAGACCTCTTGTTGCGTCTGCTCGGAGATGAGGATGGAGAGAATGCAAGACCTTCATTTCACAATACATATACAGTTACACTTACGCGTGAACAAAGACAGCGCCAAAAGCATAAAACTACACAAAAGTACATGCATACATACAAAACTTAAATACTTTGAATATATACATTAGGCGTAGGTGTATTATACCAAAAACGATAAAAGTTTTACTTTCTATGAAATATTCAATTCAATAGTAATAGTAATATTATTATTACTAATTTTACTATTATTATTATTATTATTATTATTATTATTATTATTATTATTATTATTATTATTATTATGCATTTCTGCACATGCGCCTCCATCGTCTCACCCGTGAGGGGAGTACGAAGAATTGACGATAAGCTCTAATGACACCCCCGCAAGGGCAGTTCCAACACTTCCAGACGGGCCGGTATGTTCAATGAAAATACTGGTCCAGAAATAGACCGGTATGTTCAATGAAAATACTGGTGGCACCGACGGGAATCGAACTGGCGACAGGGCCCAGATGGTAGAACTTGACCACTGGGCTATCACGGTGTCCTATAATAATAATAATAATAATAATAATAATAATAATAATAATACTTGTAATAGTAAAAATTGTAATAGTAAAAATAATAGTAAAAATAATAATAATAATAATAATAATAATAATAATAATAACAATTGTAACTAGCAGCTGCGCCAACACCGCAGAGGGTGGGTTCCAGTGCACGAAGCACAGCCCCCTTCTTCCCTCTCTTTCCTGATTCAAGCCATGATTTCTTGGTGCCGGGCATCGATTTGGTGGACCACAATTTCCAATAGCCCTCCTTCCTCCAAGCTACTCCTACCACTACTTCTACTATTTCTACTACGACTACGACTACGACTACTACTACTACTACTACTACTACTACTACTACTACTACTACTACTACTACTACTACTACAACAACAACAACAACAACAACAACTACTACTACTACTATACTACTACTACTACTACTACCACTACTACTACTACTATCACTACTACTACTACTACTACTACTACTACTACTACCACAACTACTACTACTACTACTACTACTACTACTACTACTACTGCTAGTAATAATAAGGGGACACAGACTGTAATGCTCAAGAACGCATGCACGCGTGAACGCATGCATGGAAAGAGAGAAGGTGCAGCCGCTTGTAAGCAAGACAAATGTGCCAGAAATATGAAGAAAGGGTAACGAGGCTTGACCATTCAATTCCGGCTGCTCGTTGTCCTGTTCTTGCTGGCCATTTTCTTCGGTTCGTCTACATGCATCAGGTCATCGGCAACAACATGAAGAGATCAAAAGCTTATAAGGTAGAGCAAAGCAGAGAGCTCCAAAGGCGGACATAAAATTTGTCAACACACGAGCAAGTTAGAGGACATGTAAACAAGGCTTCAAGGAAGAAAGAAAAAGAAAGAAAGAGATAAAGAAAGAGAGAATACACAGAGACAGAGAGAAAAAGAGAGACACACACACAGACAGAGACGCTAAAAGGGACCAGTAGTAAGAACACGACGAGAGGCAAGGAAAAACACTTAAGATGCTTGCAAGGGACAGACAGAACTAACGAGTGATTGGAGTCAGAATAAGCTTACGTTCTCTATTCTCTGACAACTAGTCCCACTGAAATCAAATACGATCATATGGCAATCGCAGCAAAACCCGAGGATGGATGGCGTTATTTGGTCAGGTGGACCGCAAGTTGCTTTGATCTTGTTCCGTTTGATCGCTCTCCTGACAAAACAAAGCACCAAGAAATAAGCAGAAGACATCAAGAACAAGAAATGAACGAAAGCTGGACTTGCGTATTGATCTGGACCAGAAGGGCAAAGAAGAGAGAGAGAGAGAGAGAGAAAGAGATAGGAGAGAAACTTTGATTCGGTTGCTCCTGATTCTGGAGTCCTCCTTCGCTTTCCTGCATTTCTTGGCACGCTTGCGCTTTTCCTTTCGTTTATGAAGCTTCTTTTTTGCCTTCTCTATTTCAGCATGCAAACCTTTCCTTCCGCTTTGTGATATTTGCTTTTCTGGAGTCCCCAGAGTTAGCATCACTTCCTCCTTGAGTAATTCTTCTACCACCACGTCCTGTCCTTCATTCTCCTTTTCTTCTTCCTCCCCATCATTTGTTCGCCCTTCTTGTCCTTTCTTGGCCTTTGAATTTTCCTTGCAAAGCTTGCCCCTTTCGTGCCGCTCTGCAGCTTCTATTTGTCCTCTTCCGCTCCCTGGTATCTCTATTGCACTATGATCAGTCAAGGATTGCAATCCCTCCATAGCTGCCACGCACCTAGCAGCACAATACACACAGCAAACCGTAGGTAACCGCGACTGCGGCGTGAATAATGTGTGGCAACAAATCCCCCAAAGCGACCTCCAATTATTGCAGCCTGAAAAAAGGAACGAAGGAAGTGAGATAGAAAGGGAGAGCGACAGCAAGAGAGAGAGAGAGAGAGAGAGAGAGAGAGGAGGAGGAGGAGGAGGAGGAGGAGGAGAGGAAAGAGAGGGGAAAGGGGAGAGAGGAGAAAGAGGAAAAAGAGCTTGAAGAAAAACATGCAGATACATACACAAACTTATTTTACATACACACAGAACAATATTTGAAATCAAACTGATCACCCCAAATGAGATTAGAAACAATCATTTGGTAATTTATATATGTCTACATAGATAATAAAGTCATAGCAACAATAAGTGCAAGCTGGAGACAGAGAAGAATAGTCGGAGAGACAAAGCCCAAGAGAACCAGACTGTCAAGAAGGGGACACAGATGGGTGAAGCAATTGACGAGAAACGGATTCGCCGAACGAACGCTGTATGCAGGGACCGGGGTGAAGGTAGTAATGGAGAGCAATGACAAAGAATGAGAATAGGACCAAAGATATAAAAGAGATGAATGATGAATAATGATGAAGATGGACATGATGAAAATAAAGACATAGAAATAGCGTTTGCATGTTGGCGAGTTTCTGACCTTTGCCATGTTTCTTCTCCTGTCTCCTCAGATTCTTTTCCCCTTCTGAACTGGCGCTCTCGTCGTTCACGTAATTTCAATTCCTTATCGCCTTGTTTGAAGTCGCGGCCTGATTTGTTCTCAGCATCATTATGCTGTAACTTTCTTTGCGCGAAGCTTTTCCTTCTATCTCCTGCGATTCCTGCCTCTTCATCAATCGTGCGTTCCTCTGTTTCTCCTGTCGTTCTTTCCTTAAAACAAACCAAACAAAGCAAAAAGAATAACAACCAAAAAGCAACAGGCCAGCAGCAATCACAACAGCATCACCATAGCCACAACTACACTGGAAGAAGAGGAACAAGAACAAGAAGCAGCAACCGCACGAGAAGAAGAAGAAGAAGAAGAAGAAGAATTAGAAGTAGTAGTAGTAGTAGTAGTAGTAATAGTAGTAGTAGAAAAAGAAGAAGAAGAAGAAGAAGAAGAAGAGAGTGACTCGAACAGAGAGTTGAGAGAGGTGTGTATGTGTGTGCGTGTTGGGGGGAAAGGGGTGATAGAGGGGGTGTGGGGTGGGGGGGGAAGAGGAGTGATTGAAAACAGAGATGGAATGACGAGCCTCAGATATTCATCCTGCCTCTCTGCTGCTTTCTAACACCATGCACCGCTTTGCAGAAAGGCTACACCTGCGTCCTCTATCTTCTTTCTTTTCTTCCCGTATTAGCGCGATTTTTCTGCTGGCGAGGTCACAAGGCAAGAGGACAAGGAGCGACCGTTACGGGTAGTGGTGCTTCCATGAAGGATTGCTGAGGCGGGCGGCGGACTCGCAAGCAGTGTCTGATCCAGCGAGTCCTGCCTGTGAAAGGTGGCGCAGCGTGCAGGAGAGGAAGAGGAGAAGAAGACCTAGACCGAGAAGCGGAAGGAGAATCGAAAGCAGGCGGTGACAGAGGGGAAAGGAAGGAAGAGGAGGAAGGCGAACGTGCAACAGCATGGCCTTCCCTTTCCTGCACACCAGAGCGTAAAAGAAAAGAAAACAAAGGCACATTTTCATTTGCAGGTTTATTTATACACTTTCTTCATGCAGGCATCCGCATACATAAAAACAATATGGGTATGTAAAGTGCAAATTTACATCACATGTGACCTGCATAAGCCTTTTCACATGTGTTTGCGTAGAGAACAGTTTATCCATTGAACAATGCAGGAAATGCATTAGGACTTTTTGACGATCTATACCTCCTCACTGAAATTTCCGATACAAAGTTGCACAATTAGTTTGCAAGGAGCAGCAATCCTGCTTGCAGAAAAAATATTACATCAACAATTATTTGTGATGTGTACCATTAACATTATCCCTGAAGGATGCTGGGAGGAGGGGATGGTCCATGATTTGTTTGACAAAACAAGCTTTGTGTTTGCCAAAAGCACCTCTCTGTTTTGCGAGTAATGCCAAGGATCGAGGAATTTCATATTTTGGCATTCAGGACAGTCCGCTAACGCAATACTTGTATATCCCACAAAAAACCCTTTCAGCATCGACAACGAGTTTGGGGCTTGTTATACTGCAAGCATAAGCTCGCAACTCCTCCTCGTTGTCGCACAGCATGATCTATTCCAACCAGGTGCAGATTTGCGGGTGGGTGAAGCATAATTTCCCGTTTCCTCCTCCCTCACACCACCAGATTGTTTCATGCAAATATTTGCGTTCGATGCAAATATTTGCGTTCGGCTGTGTCCTCAACCAGAGGATGTTTGGCTCTATGATCTTTGCTGATATCAGTGGTGGCAATGAAAAAGAGGTACTTCTATGCATTTAGCATTCAGGACACATGCACTTACGTAATTACTTTTGAATTTTCTGGCTTGAGGGCAGCAGGAGCTACAAGCTGATGATTGGTAGACCTGATACCTCTCGACGAGCTCTCTTCGAGCATATAAAATTTGGTTACGGGCGGCACCGTTCACTAGAAAATAGATATTTACGCCGCTTGGTGCCACCCATAACCACAAGAATCTCATACCCGCCACCACGGGTGTTTATGGCATATATCATCGAACTCTCTTCGCCCACCAAGGAAAAGAGGTACCGGGTCGCACCACTGGCGCCACTACCCGATACCACTAAAAGGCCAAAGGGAGAAAGGGGGTGGGATCGCACACCGTAAAAAGGAGATAGAGAGTGGGAATGGTTGGAAAGGGGAAAGGGCGGGGTGGAGGGTGGCGCGAAGCGCACCGTAAAATCACAGAAAAGTGATGAGGAGTGAAGAAGAAGGGTGCGCAGATTGCGCACCGCAAAACCACCCTTTCAAGTGTTGGCGCAGCAGCTAGCTACTATTACTACTTCTACTACTACTACTACTACTACTACTACTATTATTATTACTATTACTATTATTATTATTATTATTATTATTATTATTGCCCTGTCGCCAGTTCGATTCCCGTCGGTGCCACCAGTATTTTCATTGAACATACCGCTCCGTCTGGACCAGTATTTTCATTGAACATACCGGTCCGTCTCTGGAAGTGTTGGAACTGCCCTTGCGGGGGTGTCATTAGAGCTTATCGTCAATTCTTCGTACTCCCCTCACGGGTGAGACGATGGAGGCGCATGTGCAGAAATGCATCAGCCATTGACAGAGAAGCACTATTATTATTATTATTATTATTATTATTATTATTATTATTATTATTCAGCCCAATGGCCTCAAGGCGTTAAACTGTGACGCCAACTCATAACCCTTTGGTGGTAGATGCTGGGGAGGAGGGTCGTTGCGCGCGTAAAAGATCTTAAACTCCGCATATGCTGGTTGATAGCCCAGGACCCAGCAGACACCAGATTGTTATGGGTGGGGTTTCGAGGCAGCTCTAGCAACCGCGCTTGGTGTATGCACTTGCACATTCGGTGACGTCTTGCAAGAGGTTGCTGGGACTGCGGAATAACCTCGGCTTAGTGCAGTCTTGCCCTCAGGAGCTCCATCGGTGGCCCCGATCATCAGGCGAGAGACTGACACGGGGGGGTGGAGGACCTCGAACAAGGGTATTGGAGGCTTATGTCCGTTGAGGATATGCCATTAGCTGCATCAGTACGCCTCAGATATAGTAAATCTGCCTTGGAGTGTTGACTGTGACATATTTGAGGGAAATCCCGATGAAAAAACCTAGTCACACTTGCTAAACAGAGTTCCAGCCCAATGGCCTCAAGGCGTTAAACTGTGACGCCAACTCATAACCCTTTGGTGGTAGATGCTGGGGAGGAGGGTCGTTGCGCGCGTAAAAGATCTTAAACTCCGCATATGCTGGTTGATAGCCCAGGACCCAGCAGACACCAGATTGTTATGGGTAGGGTTTCGAGGCAGCTCTAGCAACCGCGCTTGGTGTATGCACTTGCACATTCGGTGACGTCTTGCAAGAGGTTGCTGGGACTGCGGAATAACCTCGGCTGAGTGCAGTCTTGCCCTCAGGAGCTCCATCGGTGGCCCCGATCATCAGGCGAGAGACTGACACGGGGGGGTGGAGGACCTCGAACAAGGGTATTGGAGGCTTATGTCCGTTGAGGATATGCCATTAGCTGCATCAGTACGCCTCAGATATAGTAAATCTGCCTTGGAGTGTTGACTGTGACATATTTGAGGGAAATCCCGATGAAAAAACCTAGTCACACTTCCTAAACAGAGTTCCAGCCCAATGGCCTCAAGGCGTTAAACTGTGACGCCAACTCATAACCCTTTGGTGGTAGATGCTGGGGAGGAGGGTCGTTGCGCGCGTAAAAGATCTTAAACTCCGCATATGCTGGTTGATAGCCCAGGACCCAGCAGACACCAGATTGTTATGGGTGGGGTTTCGAGGCAGCTCTAGCAACCGCGCTTGGTGTATGCACTTGCACATTCGGTGACGTCTTGCAAGAGGTTGCTGGGACTGCGGAATAACCTCGGCTTAGTGCAGTCTTGCCCTCAGGAGCTCCATCGGTGGCCCCGATCATCAGGCGAGAGACTGACACGGGGGGGTGGAGGACCTCGAACAAGGGTATTGGAGGCTTATGTCCGTTGAGGATATGCCATTAGCTGCATCAGTACGCCTCAGATATAGTAAATCTGCCTTGGAGTGTTGACTGTGACATATTTGAGGGAAATCCCGATGAAAAAACCTAGTCACACTTGCTAAACAGAGTTCCAGCCCAATGGCCTCAAGGCGTTAAACTGTGACGCCAACTCATAACCCTTTGGTGGTAGATGCTGGGGAGGAGGGTCGTTGCGCGCGTAAAAGATCTTAAACTCCGCATATGCTGGTTGATAGCCCAGGACCCAGCAGACACCAGATTGTTATGGGTGGGGTTTCGAGGCAGCTCTAGCAACCGCGCTTGGTGTATGCACTTGCACATTCGGTGACGTCTTGCAAGAGGTTGCTGGGACTGCGGAATAACCTCGGCTTAGTGCAGTCTTGCCCTCAGGAGCTCCATCGGTGGCCCCGATCATCAGGCGAGAGACTGACACGGGGGGGTGGAGGACCTCGAACAAGGGTATTGGAGGCTTATGTCCGTTGAGGATATGCCATTAGCTGCATCAGTACGCCTCAGATATAGTAAATCTGCCTTGGAGTGTTGACTGTGACATATTTGAGGGAAATCCCGATGAAAAAACCTAGTCACACTTCCTAAACAGAGTTCCAGCCCAATGGCCTCAAGGCGTTAAACTGTGACGCCAACTCATAACCTTTGGTGGTAGATGCTGGGGAGGAGGGTCGTTGCGCGCGTAAAAGATCTTAAACTCCGCATATGCTGGTTGATAGCCCAGGACCCAGCAGACACCAGATTGTTATGGGTGGGGTTTCGAGGCAGCTCTAGCAACCGCGCTTGGTGTATGCACTTGCACATTCGGTGACGTCTTGCAAGAGGTTGCTGGGACTGCGGAATAACCTCGGCTTAGTGCAGTCTTGCCCTCAGGAGCTCCATCGGTGGCCCCGATCATCAGGCGAGAGACTGACACGGGGGGGTGGAGGACCTCGAACAAGGGTATTGGAGGCTTATGTCCGTTGAGGATATGCCATTAGCTGCATCAGTACGCCTCAGATATAGTATTATTATTATTATTATTAGAGTCACTCTTCCCTCACTGTTGAGACTGTTGGGTCGAGGGATGGAGGCGCATGGCCCTTGGGCTCGGCCATGACAGTCAATACTATAATTATTATGATTATAATCCCTGAAAGGTGTTGGGTGTAGGGGGTGGGGGTTTAAGGGAAGGGGAAAAATGAAAATTGTGTCCCCCTCCCCCCCCCCCCCACCCTCATTTCGGCACCCCTGTCGGAATAAATCATGCTTTTGTGGGAACCAGGAGGAGTTGGGAGCTCATATTGGCAGGGTGGCTAGCCCCAGACTCGATGTTGATGCTGATATGATTTTTTTGGAATTCACGCAAATATTTGCGTAAGGGCAGTGTCCTGAATGCCAAAATTCCTTCTTTTGTTGGCGTATTTTTGCACCCCCTGTCCCTATAAATCATGGTTTGCGTGAACCAGGAGGAGTTGGGAGCTCATATTGGCAGGGTAGCTAGCCCCAGACTCGATCTTGATGCTGGTATAATTTTTTTGGAATTCACAAAATATTTGCGTTAGGGGAGTGTCCTGAATGCCAAAATTCCTTGGTTTTTGGCCTTTTTTTGCACCCCCCCCCATCCCTATAAATCATGGTTTGTGGGAACCAGGAGGAGCTGGGAGCTCATATTGGCAGGGTGGCTAGTCCAGAATCAATGTTGATGCTGATATAATGCTTTGGAATTCATGCAAATACTTGCGTTAGGGGAGTGTCCTGAATGCCAAAATTCCTTGTTTTTTAGCACCACTTGCCGGTGCCTCCGGCAATTGAACGTACCCTGTCGACGGGGAAGGGGGGTCCGGCCCCCCCCCCCCCCCCCCCCCCCCCCCCCCCCCCGGGAACCACAGCCCGGCGACTGTACGTACCAGTTTTGGTCGCGGGTGGCACCCATACCAGAATATTGAGGTCTTGTGCCACCAGGCGCCGTTTGCGCACACCAGAGGGAGTTAGCGGCTGATAGTTGGTGTATCTGACACTTCTTGATGAGCTCTCTTCGAAAATATAAAAAATATTGCGCCGGGTGGCCTACACACCGGAAAAATTAGGTTTTGCGCCACCAGGCGCCGTTTGCGCACACCTGAGGGACTGTGAGGCTGATGTTTGGTGTACCCGACACCTCTCGGTGCGCTCTCTTCGAAGATGAAAAAGTTTTGGTGGCGGGTGGCACAAAAACCAGAGATTTTAGGTTTTTATGCCACCACAGCTTACACTTGCGTTCTTGTGGTACCTCCGGCAATTCAACGTACCCTGTCGACGGGAAAGGGGGGGTTCGGGGGGCTCTCCCCCCGGGAACCCCAGCCCGAGGGGGGGGGGGGGGGGTGCGCGGAGCGCACCGCAAACCATCCTCTCAGGTGTTGGCGCAGCCCCTAGTTATTATTATTATTATTATTATTATTATTATTATTATTATTATTATTATTGACACCGTGATAGCCCAGTGGTCAAGTTCTACCATCTGGGCCCTGTCGCCAGTTCGATTCCCGTCGGTGCCACCAGTATTTTCATTGAACATACCGGTCCGTCTGGAAGTGTTGGAACTGCCCGTGCGGGGGTGTCATTAGAGCCTATCGTCAATTCTTCGTACTCCCCTCACGGGTGAGACGATGGAGGCGCATGTGCAGATTTGCATCAGCCATTGATAGAGAAGCACTATTATTATTATTATTATTATTATGACTACTACTTGGACACCGTGATAGCCCAGTGGTCAAGTTCTACCATCTGGGCCCTGTCGCCAGTTCGATTCCCGTCGGTGCCACCAGTATTTTCATTGAACATACCGGGGGGGTCCGTCTGGAATTGTTGGAACTGCCCTTGCGGGGGTGTCATTAGAGCCTATCGTCAATTCTTCGTACTCCCCTCACGGGTGAGACGATGGAGGCGCATGTGCAGATTTGCATCAGCCATTGACAGAGAAGCACTATGACTACTACTAATATTATTATTACTATTATTATTATTATCCCTGATATGTGTTGGGAGTAGGGGGAGAGGGGGGGGGGAGGGGGAATGGAATTGTGTACCCCCCTCCACCACCACGCATTTCCGCACTCCTGCCCCTATAAATCATGGTTTGTGGGAACGAGGAAGAGTTGGGAGCTCATATTTGCAGGGTGGCTAGCCCCAGACTCGATCTTGATGCTGGTATAATATTTTTTGAATTCACGCAAATATTTGCGTTAGGGCAGTGTCCTTAATGCCAACATTCCTTGTTTTGGGCCTTTTTTTGCACACCCTGTCTCTATAAATCATGGCTTGTGGGAACCAGGAGGAGTTGGGAGCTCATATTGACAGGGTGGCTAGCCCCAGGCTCGATCTTGATGCTGGTATAATTTTTTTTGTTGGAATTCACACAAATATTTGCGTTAGGGGAGTGTCCTGAATGCGAAAATTCCTTGTTTTTTGTGCCTATTTTTGCACCCTCTGTCCCTATAAATCATGGTTTGTGTGAACTAGGAGGAGTTGGGAGCTCATATAGACAGGGTGGCTAGCCCCGGACTCGATCTTGACACTGATGTAACTTTTGTGGAATTCGCGCAAATATGCGTTAGGTGTCCTGAATGCCGAAATTCCTTGTTTTTTTTGGGAGTACTTGCCGGTACCTCCGGCAACTGAACGTACCCTGTCGACGGGGAAGGGGGGGTCCGGGGCCCTCCCCCTGGGAACCCAAGCCCTGGAATTGTACGTACCAGTGTAGGTCGCCGGCGGCACCCACACCAGAATTGAGGTCGTGTGCCACCAGGCGCCGTTTGCGCACGCTTGAGGGATTTAGCGGCTGATATTTGCTGTATCTGACACTTCTTGATGAGCTCTCTTCAAACATATAAAAATTGTGGTGCCGGGTGGCGTAAAAACCAGAAAATCCAGGTTTTTGCGCCACCAGGCGCCGTTCGCGCACACCAGAGGGAGTTTGAGGCGGATGTTTGGTGTACCCGACACCTCTCGATGAGCTCTCTCCGGAGATCCAATTTGGTGCCGGGTGGCACAAAAACCAGAGATTTTAGATTTTTGTGCCACCAGAGCTTACACTTGCGTTCTGCTGGTACCTCCGGCCATTGAACGTACCCTGTCGACGGGGAAGGGGGGGTACCCCCGGGAACCCCTGCGATTGTACGTACCCCACACGAATTAGCCGGCACCAAAGTGAATAGCTGAGAATGCTCCAAGGCTCTAAGAGTTGTGCCGGAAGGGTTTATGCCGGTTACCCCCGGCAATTGAACGTACCCTGTCGATTGTGGAAAGGAGGGCTCCGGAGGGCCCTCCCCCCAGGGAACCCAAACCCTGTCATTGTACGTATCCGAAGCGAATTCGCCGGCACCAAAATGAATGGCGGAGAATGCTCAAAGGCTGTAAAAGTTGTGCAAGTGCGAATGAGAGGAAAAGCGACCTTGGGAAATCGGGAGGGGGGGGGGGGGGGGGGGGGGGGGGGGGGGGGGGGGGAGGGGGGGCGAAGCGCACCGAAAACTATCCTTTCAGGTGTTGGCGCAGCCCCGAGTCATTATTATTATTATTATTATTATTATTATTATTATTATTATTATTATTATTATTCTCAGATATAGTAAATCTGCCTTGGAGTGTTGACTGTGACATATTTGAGGGAAATCCCGATGAAAAAACCTAGGCACACTTGCTAAACAGAGTTCCAGCCCAATGGCCTCAAGGCGTTAAACTGTGACGCCAACTCATAACCCTTTGGTGGTAGATGCTGGGGAGGAGGGTCGTTGCGCGCGTAAAAGATCTTAAACTCCGCATATGCTGGTTGATAGCCCAGGACCCAGCAGACACCAGATTGTTATGGGTGGGGTTTCGAGGCAGCTCTAGCAACCGCGCTTGGTGTATGCACTTGCACATTCGGTGACGTCTTGCAAGAGGTTGCTGGGACTGCGGAATAACCTCGGCTTAGTGCAGTCTTGCCCTCAGGAGCTCCATCGGTGGCCCCGATCATCAGGCGAGAGACTGACACGGGGGGGGTGGAGGACCTCGAACAAGGGTATTGGAGGCTTATGTCCGTTGAGGATATGCCATTAGCTGCATCAGTACGCCTCAGATATAGTATTATTATTATTATTATTATTATTATTATTATTATTATTATTATTATTATTATTATTATTATTATTGCCCAGTGGTCAAGTTCTACCATCTGGGCCCTGTCGCCAGTTCGATTCCCGTCGGTGCCACCAGTATTTTCATTGAACATACCGGTCCGTCTGGACCAGTATTTTCATTGAACATACCGGTCCGTCTGGAAGTGTTGGAACTGCCCTTGCGGGGGTGTCATTACAGCCTATCGTCAATTCTTCGTACTCCCCTCACGGGTGAGACGATGGAGGCGCATGTGCAGAAATGCATCAGCCATTGACAGAGAAGCACTATTATTATTATTATTATTATTATTATTATTATTATTATTTTCGACACCGTGATAGCCCAGTGGTCAAGTTCTACCATTTGGGCCCTGTCGCCAGTTCGATTCCCGTCGGTGCCACCAGTATTTTCATTGAACATACCGGTCCGTCTGGACCAGTATTTTCATTGAACATACCGGTCCGTCTGGAAGTGTTGTTGCGGGGGTGTCATTAGAGCCTATCGTCAATTCTTCGTACTCCCCTCACGGGTGAGACGATGGAGGCGCATGTGCAGAAATGCATCAGCCATTGACAGAGAAGCACTATTATTTATTATTATTATTATTATTATTATTATTATTATTAGTGGCACCGCGATAGCCCAGTGGTTAAGGTCTACCATCTGGGACCTGTCGCCAGTTCGATTCCCGTCGGTGCCAGTATTTTCAAAGGATATTTTCTTTGAAAGTATTGGTCTGTCTGGAAGGCTTGGAGCTGCCTTGCGGGGGTGTCAGTAGAGCCTATCGTCAAATCTTCGTACTCCCCTCGCGGGTGAGACGATGGAGGCACATGTGCAGAAATGCATTCGCCATTGACTGAGAAGCACTATTATTATTATTATTATTATTTTATGGACACCGTGATAGCCCAGTGGTCAAGTTCTACCATCTGGGCCCTGTCGCCAGTTCGATTCCCGTCGGTGCCACCAGTATTTTCATTGAACATACCGGTCTATTTCTGGACCAGTATTTTCATTGAACATACCGGCCCGTCTGGAAGTGTTGGAACTGCCCTTGCGGGGGTGTCATTAGAGCTTATCGTCAATTCTTCGTACTCCCCTCACGGGTGAGACGATGGAGGCGCATGTGCAGAAATGCATCAGCCATTGACAGAGAAGCACGCACTATTATTATTATTATTATTATTATTATTATTATTATTATTATTATTATTATCCCTGAAAGGTGTTGGTGAAGGGGGTGGGGGGTTTGTGGGGAGGGGGAAAATGAAAATTGTGTACCCCCCCCCCCCCCCACCCCCCAAATCGGCACCCCTGTCGGAATAAATCATGGTTTGTGGGAACGAGGAGTAGTTCGGAGCTTATATTTGCAGGGTGCTTAGCCCCAGACTCGATGTTGATGCTGGTATATATTTTTTGGAATTCACGCAAACATTTGCGTTAGGGGAGTGTCCTGAATGCCAAAATTCCTTGTTTTTTTTGGCCTTTTTTTGCACCCCCCATCGGAATAAATCATGGTTTGTGGGAACGAGGAGGGGTTGGGAGCTCATATTGGCAGGGTGGCTAGCCCCAGACTCGATCTTGATGCTGATATAGTTTTTTTGGAATTCACGCAAATATTTGCGTTAGGGGAGTGTCCTGAATGCCAAAGTTCCTTGTTTTTTTCGCACCCCAATCGGAATAAATCATGGTTTGTGTGAACCAGGAGGAATTGGGAGCTCATATTAACAGGGTGACTAGCACCAGACTCGATCTTGATGCTGGTATATATTTTTTTTTGGAATTCACGCAAATATTTGCGTTAGGGGAGTGTCCTGAATGCCAAAATTCCTTGCTTTTTTTGCACCCCCATCGGAATAAATCATGGTTTGTGGGAACGAGGAGGAGTTATATTGACAGGGTGGTTAGCCCCAGACTCGATCTTGATGCTGGTATAATTTTTTTTGGAATTCACGCAAATATTTGCGTTAGGGGAGTGTCCTGAATGCCAAATTTCCTTGTTTTTTGGCAGTATTTGCCGGTGCCTCCGGCAACTTGAACGTACTCTGTCGACGGGGCAGGGAGGGTCCGGGGGGCCCTTCCTCCGGAACCCCGGCCCGGCGATTGCACGTACCCGTTTTGGTCGCGGGTGGCACCCACACCTGAAAATTAAGGTTTTTTGCCACCAGGCGCCCTTTGCGGCACCTCCGGCAATTCAACGTACCCTGTCGACGGGAAAGGGGGGGTCCGGGGGAGCCCTGCGATTGTACGTACCCGTTCTGGTCGCGGTGGCACCCACACCTGATAATTGAGGTTTTTTGCCACCAGGCGCCCTTGCGGCACCTCCGGCAATTCAACGTACCCTGTCGAAGGGAAAGGGGGCGGGAGGGGGGGGCCTCCAAAAAGTGATAAGAAGTGGGGCTGGCGGGGTTTGGTGCGCGAAGCGCACCGGTAAACCATCCTTTCAGGTGTTGGCGCAGCCCCTAATTATTATTATTATTATTATTATTATTATTATTATTATTATTATTATTATTATTATTGGAGCTCCATCGGTGGCCCCTATAATCAGTCGAGAGACTGACTAGGTGGGGATGGAGCACCTCGAACAAGGGCATGGAGGCTCATGTCCGGAAACGGATCGTGCCATCAACTGCATCAGTATGCCTTAGAGGAAGTATATCTTTCTTCTCGGAGTGTTGACTGTGATATATTTGAGGGTAACACCTGATGATAAAAACTTAGTCACGCTTGTTTATCAGAGCTCCAGCCCAATGGCCTTACGGCGTTAAACTGTGATGCCAACTCAAAACCATTTGGTGGATGATGCTGGGGAGGAGGGTCGTTGGGTGCCTGTCGAAGATCTTAAACTCCGCTATGCCGGTTGATAGCCCGTGGACCCAGCGGATACCAAATTGTTATGGGTGGGGTTTTGAGGTAGTTCTAGCAACCATGCTTGGTGTACGCACTTGCACATGCGGCAACGTTTTGCAAGAGGTTGTTGGGACTGCGGAATAACCTCGGCTTAGTGTAGTCTTGCCCTCAGGAGCTCCATCGGTGGCCCCTATAATCAGTCGAGAGACTGACTAGGTGGGGATGGAGCACCTCGAACAAGGGCATGGAGGCTCATGTCCGGAAACGGATCGTGCCATCAGCTGCATCAGTATGCCTTAGAGGAAGTATTATTATTATTATTATTATTATTATTATTATTATTATTATTATTATTATTATTATTATTATTATTATTATTATTCAGCCCAATGGCCTTACGGCGTTAAACTGTGATGCTAACTCAAAACCATTTGGTGGATGATGCTGGGGAGGAGGGTCGTTGGGCGCCTGTCGAAGATCTTAAACTCCGCTATGCCGGTTGATAGCCCGTGGACCCAGCGGATACCAAATTGTTATGGGTGGGGTTTTGAGGTAGTTCTAGCAACCATGCTTGGTGTACGCACTTGCACATACGGCAACGTTTTGCAAGAGGTTGTTGGGACTGCGGAATAACCTCGGCTTAGTGTAGTCTTGCCCTCAGGAGCTCCATCGGTGGCCCCTATAATCAGTCGAGAGATTGACTAGGTGGGGATGGAGCACCTCGAACAAGGGCATGGAGGCTCATGTCCGGAAACGGATCGTGCCATCAGCTGCATCAGTATGCCTTAGAGGAAGTATATTATTATTATTATCATTATTATTATTATTATTATTATGGACACCGTGATAGCCCAGTGGTCAAGTTCTACCATCTGGGCCCTGTCACCAGTTCGATTCCCGTCGGTGCCACCAGTATTTTCATTGAACATACCGATCCGTCTGGACCAGTATTTTCATTGAACATACCGGCCCGTCTGGAAGTGTTGGAACTGCCCTTGCGGGGGTGTCATTAGAGCTTATCGTCAATTCTTCGTACTCCCCTCACGGGTGAGACGATGGAGGCGCATGTGCAGAAATGCATCAGCCATTGACAGAGAAGCACTATTATTATTATTATTATTATTATTATTATTATTATTATCATCATCATCATTAGTGGCACCGCGATAGCCCAGTGGTTAAAGTCTACCATCTGGGACCTGTCGCCAGTTCGATTCCCGTCGGTACCAGTATTCTCAAAGGATATTTTCTTTGAAAGTATTGGTCTGTCTGGAAGGCTTGGAGCTGCCTTGCGGGGGTGTCAGTAGAGCCTATCGTCAAATCTTCGTACTCCCCTCACGGGTGAGACGATGGAGGCACATGTGCAGAAATGCATTCGCCATTGACTGAGAAGCACTATTATCATCATCATCATCATCATCATCATCATTATTATTATTATTATTATTATTATTATTATTATTATTATTATTATTATTATTATTATTATTAGTGGCACCGCGATAGCCCAGTGGTTAAGGTCTACCATCTGGGACCTGTTGCAAGTTCGATTCCCGTCGGTGCCAGTATTTTCAAAGGATATTTTCTTTGAAAGTATTGGTCTGTCTGGAAGGCTTGGAGCTGCCTTGCTGGGGTGTCAGTAGAGCCTATCGTCAAATCTTCGTACTCCCCTCGCGGGTGAGACGATGGAGGCACATGCGCAGAAATGCATTCGCCAATGACAGAGAAGCACTATTATTATTATTATTATTATTATTATTATTATTATTATGACTACTACTTGGACACCGTGATAGCCCAGTGGTCAAGTTCTACCATCTGGGCCCTGTCGCCAGTTCGATTCCCGTCGGTGCCACCAGTATTTTCATTGAACATACCGGTCCGTCTGCAAGTGTTGGAACTGCCCTTGCGGGGGTGTCATTAGAGCCTATCGTCAATTCTTCGTACTCCCCTCACAGGTGAGACGATGGAGGCGCATGTGCAGAAATGCATCAGCCATTGACAGAGAAGCACTATTATTATTATTATTATTATTATTCCGCCCAATGGCCTCAAGGCGTTAAACTGTGACGCCAACTCATAACCCTTTGGTGGTAGATGCTGGGGAGGAGGGTCGTTGCGCGCGTAAAAGATCTTAAACTCCGCATATGCTGGTTGATAGCCCAGGACCCAGCAGACACCAGATTGTTATGGGTGGGGTTTCGAGGCAGCTCTAGCAACCGCGCTTGGTGTATGCACTTGCACATTTGGTGACGTCTTGCAAGAGGTTGCTGGGACTGCGGAATAACCTCGGCTTAGTGCAGTCTTGCCCTCAGGAGCTCCATCGGTGGCCCCGATCATCAGGCGAGAGACTGACACGGGGGGTGGAGGACCTCGAACAAGGGTATTGGAGGCTTATGTCCGTTGAGGATATGCCATTAGCTGCATCAGTACGCCTCAGATATAGTATTATTATTATTATTATTATTATTATTATTATTATTATTATGGAGGGGTGCACAGTATGGCACCCCACGGGAAGAGGAGGTAGTTGGGCCTCTTCCCACTGGTTTCGAGGCTATGTCGTTGTGTTGGCTCCGAGGCTATGTTGTTGTGTTGGTTCCGAGGCTATGTTGTTGTGTTGGTTCCGAGGCTATGTTGTTGTGTGGGTTCCGAGGCTCTGTTGTTGTGTGGGTTCCGAGGCTATGTCGATGTGGGTTCCGAGGCTATGTTGTTGTGTTGGTTCCGAGGCCATGTCCTTGTGTTGTTTTTATAAGACATACACCACGTGGGATCAAAGGGGTATTTACATTCCGAGATCTAGGGGTGGTAACGGGTTTCGAGGCGTCCCAGATACTTACCACAAAACGTCCTCATGCGCTGGCAGACCGCATGAAATGTCTGCTACCCCTGTGAGTACCTCCATGCGGGACCTACCCAGTCTCGTGGAGCTCTCACGCGGGGAAGATCAATCATTTGTAGTTGATTTCCTGCAAGGTATCCGACACTGTGCGGGTAGTAGGGACTTCCTTTTGGGGCCTTCTATGCAGGATGGTTAGAGTCACTCTTCCCTCCCCAACATACTCACTGCAGTCCCTGTTGGGTCGAGGGATGGAGGCGCATGGCCCTCGGGCTCAGCCATGACAGATCAATTTATATTATTATTATTATTTTTTTGTATATTATTATTATTATTATTATTATTATTATTATTATTATTATTATTATGGACACCGTGATAGCCCAGTGGTCAAGTTCTACCATCTGGGCCCTGTCGCCAGTTCGATTCCCGTCGGTGCCACCAGTATTTTCATTGAACATACCGGTCCGTTTGGACCAGTATTTTCATTGAACATACCGGCCCGTCTGGAAGTGTTGGAACTGCCCTTGCGGGGGTGTCATTAGAGCTTATCGTCAATTCTTCGTACTCCCCTCACGGGTGAGACGATGGAGGCGCATGTGCAGAAATGCATCAGCCATTGACAGAGAAGCACTATTATTATTATTATTATTATTATTATTATTATTATTATTATTATTTGGACACCGTGATAGCCCAGTGGTCAAGTTCTACCATCTGAGCCCTGTCGCCAGTTCGATTCCCGTCGGTGCCACCAGTATTTTCATTGAACATACCGATCCGTCTGGACCAGTATTTTCATTGAACATACCGGCCCGTCTGGAAGTGTTGGAACTGCCCTTGCGGGGGTGTCATTAGAGCTTATCGTCAATTCTTCGTACTCCCCTCAAGGGTGAGACGATGGAGGCGCATGTGCAGAAATGCATCAGCCATTGACAGAGAAGCACTATTATTATTATTATTATTATTATTATTATTATTGGCCCTGTCGCCAGTTCGATTCCCGTCGGTGCCACCAGTATTTTCATTGAACATACCGGTCTATTTCTGGACCAGTATTTTCATTGAACATACCGGCCCGTCTGGAAGTGTTGGAACTGCCCTTGCGGGGGCGTCATTAGAGCTTATCGTCAATTCTTCGTACTCCCCTCACGGGTGAGACGATGGAGGCGCATGTGCAGAAATGCATCAGCCATTGACAGAGAAGCACTATTATTATTATTATTATTATTATTATTATTATTATTATTATTATTATTATTGGACACCGTGATAGCCCAGTGGTCAAGTTCTACCATCTGGGCCCTGTCGCCAGTTCGATTCCAGTCGGTGCCACCAGTATTTTCATTGAACATACCGGTCCGTCTGGAAGTGTTGGAACTGCCCTTGCGGGGGTGTCATTAGAGCCTATCGTCAATTCTTCGTACTCCCCTCACGGGTGAGACGATGGAGGCGCATGTGCAGAAATGCATCAGCCATTGACAGAGAAGCACTATTATTATTATTATTATTATTATTATTATTATTATTATTATTGGACACCGTGATAGGCCAGTGGTCAAGTTCTACCATCTGGGCCCTGTCGCCAGTTCGATTCCCGTCGGTGCCACCAGTATTTTCATTGAACATACCGATCCGTCTGGACCAGTATTTTCATTGAACATACCGGCCCGTCTGGAAGTGTTGGAACTGCCCTTGCGGGGGTGTCATTAGAGCTTATCGTCAATTCTTCGTACTCCCCTCACGGGTGAGACGATGGAGGCGCATGTGCAGAAATGCATCAGCCATTGACAGAGAAACACTATTATTATTATTATTATTATTATTAATGGAGGCACATGTCCAGGATCGGGATCTGATGCCATAGCCTGAGGAAGCCTATTATTATTATTATTATTATTATTATTATTATTATTATTATTATTATTATTATTATTATTAGTTCCAGCCCAATGGCCTCAAGGCGTTAAACTGTGACGCCAACTCATAACCCTTTGGTGGTAGATGCTGGGGAGGAGGGTCGTTGCGCGCGTAAAAGATCTTAAACTCCGCATATGCTGGTTGATAGCCCAGGACCCAGCAGACACCAGATTGTTATGGGTGGGGTTTCGAGGCAGCTCTAGCACCCGCGCTTGGTGTATGCACTTGCACATTCGGTGACGTCTTGCAAGAGGTTGCTGGGACTGCGGAATAACCTCGGCTTAGTGCAGTCTTGCCCTCAGGAGCTCCATCGGTGGCCCCGATCATCAGGCGAGAGACTGACACGGGGGGGTGGAGGACCTCGAACAAGGGTATTGGAGGCTTATGTCCGTTGAGGATATGCCATTAGCTGCATCAGTACGCCTTAGATATAGTATTATTATTATTATTATTATTATTATTATTATTATTATTTTGGAGTGTTGACTGTGACATATTTGAGGGAAATACCGATGAAAAAACCTAGTCACACTTGCTAAACAGAGTTCCAGCCCAATGGCCTCAAGGCGTTAAACTGTGACGCCAACTCATAACCCTTTGGTGGTAGATGCTGGGGAGGAGGGTCGTTGCGCGCGTAAAAGATCTTAAACTCCGCATATGCTGGTTGATAGCCCAGGACCCAGCAGACACCAGATTGTTATGGGTGGGGTTTCGAGGCAGCTCTAGCAACCGCGCTTGGTGTATGCACTTGCACATTCGGTGACGTCTTGCAAGAGGTTGCTGGGACTGCGGAATAACCTCGGCTTAGTGCAGTCTTGCCCTCAGGAGCTCCATCGGTGGCCCCAATCATCAGGCGAGAGACTGACACGGGGGGGTGGAGGACCTCGAACAAGGGTATTGGAGGCTTATGTCCGTTGAGGATATGCCATTAGCTGCATCAGTACGCCTCAGATATAGTATTATTATTATTATTATTATTATTTATAAGACATACACCACGTGGGATCAAAGGGGTATTTACATTCCGAGATCTAGGGGTGGTGACGGGTTTCGAGGCGTCCCAGACACTTACCACAAAACGTCCTCATGCGCTGGCAGACCTCATGAAATGTCTGCTACCCCTGTGAGTACCTCCATGCGAGACCTACTCAGTCTCGTGGAGCTCTCACGCGGGGAAGATCAATCATTTGTAGTTGATTTCCTGCAAGGTACCCGACACTGTGCGGGTAGTAGGGACTTCCTTTTGGGGCCTTCTATGCAGGATGGTTAGAGTCACTCTTCCTGTAGTCCCTGTTGGGTCGAGGGATGGAGGCGCATGGCCCTCGGGCTCAGCCATGACAGATCAATATATATATTATTATTATTATTACTATTATTATTATTATTATTATTATTAGTTCCAGCCCAATGGCTTCAAGGCGTTAAACTGTGACGCCAACTCATAACCCTTTGGTGGTAGATGCTGGGGAGGAGGGTCGTTGCGCGCGTAAAAGATCTTAAACTCCGCATATGCTGGTTGATAGCCCAGGACCCAGCAGACACCAGATTGTTATGGGTGGGGTTTCGAGGCAGCTCTAGCACCCGCGCTTGGTGTATGCACTTGCACATTCGGTGACGTCTTGCAAGAGGTTGCTGGGACTGCGGAATAACCTCGGCTTAGTGCAGTCTTGCCCTCAGGAGCTCCATCGGTGGCCCCGATCATCAGGCGAGAGACTGACACGGGGGGGTGGAGGACCTCGAACAAGGGTATTGGAGGCTTATGTCCGTTGAGGATATGCCATTAGCTGCATCAGTACGCCTCAGATATAGCAAATCTGCCTTGGAGTGTTGACTGAGACATATTTGAGGGAAATCCCGATGAAAAAACCTAGTCACACTTGCTAAACAGAGTTCCAGCCCAATGGCCTCAAGGCGTTAAACTGTGACGCCAACTCATAACCCTTTGGTGGTAGATGCTGGGGAGGAGGGTCGTTGCGCGCGTAAAAGATCTTAAACTCCGCATATGCTGGTTGATAGCCCAGGACCCAGCAGACACCAGATTGTTATGGGTGGGGTTTCGAGGCAGCTCTAGCACCCGCTTGGTGTATGCACTTGCACATTCGGTGACGTCTTGCAAGAGGTTGCTGGGACTGCGGAATAACCTCGGCTTAGTGCAGTCTTGCCCTCAGGAGCTCCATCGGTGGCCCCGATCATCAGGCGAGAGACTGACACGGGGGGGTGGAGGACCTCGAACAAGGGTATTGGAGGCTTATGTCCGTTGAGGATATGCCATTAGCTGCATCAGTACGCCTCAGATATAGTATAGTATTATTATTATTATTATTATTATTATTATTATTATTATTATTATTATTATTATTACTGCTACATTGACACCGTGATAGCCCAGTGGTCAAGTTCTACCATCTGGGCCCTGTCGCCAGTTCGATTCCCGTCGGTGCCACCAGTATTTCAGTATTTTCATTGAACATACCGATCCATCTGGACCAGTATTTTCATTGAACATACCGGCCCGTCTGGAAGTGTTGGAACTGCCCTTGCGGGGGTGTCATTAGAGCTTATCGTCAATTCTTCGTACTCCCCTCACGGGTGAGACGATGGAGGCGCATGTGCAGAAATGCATCAGCCATTGACAGAGAAGCACTATTATTACTGCTACTATTATTATTATTATTATTATTATTATTATTATTATTATTATTATACCCGTCTGGAAGTGTTGGAACTGCCCTTGCGGGGGTGTCATTAGAGCTTATCGTCAATTCTTCGTACTCCCCTCACGGGTGAGACGATGGAGGCGCATGTGCAGAAATGCATCAGCCATTGACAGAGAAGCACTATTATTATTATAATTATTATTATTATTATTATCATCATCATCATTGGACACCGTGATAGCCCAGTGGTCAAGTTCTACCATCTGGGCCCTGTCGCCAGTTCGATTCCCGTCGGTGCCACCAGTATTTTCATTGAATATACCGATCCGTCTGGACCAGTATTTTCATTGAACATACCGGCCCGTCTGGAAGTGTTGGAACTGCCCTTGCGGGGGTGTCATTAGAGCTTATCGTCAATTCTTCGTACTCCCCTCACGGGTGAGACGATGGAGGCGCATGTGCAGAAATGCATCAGCCATTGACAGAGAAGCACTATTATTATTATTATTATCATTATCCTTGAAAGGTGTTGGTGAAGGGATTGGGGGGTTTGGGGGGAGGGGGAAAATGAAAATTGTGTAACCCCCCCCCCCCCCCCCCCCACCATTTCGGCACCCCTTTCGGAATAAATCAAGGTTTGTGGGAACGAGGAGGGGCTGGGAGCTCATATTTGCAGGGCGGCTAGCCCCAGACTCGATCTTGATGCTGATATGATTATTTTGGAATTCACGCAAATATTTGCGTTAGGGTAGTGTCCTGAATGCCAAATTTCCTTGTTTTTTTTTCGCACCCCTATCGGAATAAATCGTGGTTTGTGTGAACCAGATGGGGTTGGGAGCTCATATTGACAGGGTGGTTAGCCCCAGACTCGATGTTGATGCTGGTATATATTTTTTGGAATTCACGCAAAATATTTGCGTTAGGGGAGTGTCCTGAATGCCAAAATTCCTTGTTTTTTTGGCCTTTTTTTGCACCCCCCATCGGAATAAATCATGGTTTGTCGGAGCGAGGAGTTGGGAGCTCATATTGGCAGGGTGGTTAGCCCCAGACTCGATCTTGATGCTGATATAATTTTTTTGGAATTCACGCAAATATTTGCGTTAGGGGAGTGTCCTGAATGCCAAATTTCGTTGTTTTGGCCTTTTTTTGCATCCCCCATCGGAATAAATTATGGTTTGTGGGAAGGAGGAGGAGTTGGGAGCTCATATTGGCAGGGTGATTAGCCCCAGACTCGATCTTGATCTGGTATAAATTTTTTGGAATTCACACAAATATTTGCGTTAGGGGAGTGTCCTGAATGCCAAATTTCCTTGTTTCTTGGCAGTACTTGCCGGTGCCTCCGGCAACTTGAACGTACCCTGTCGACGGGGCAGGGAGGGACCGGGGGGCCCTCCCTCCGGGAACCCCAGCCCGGCGATTGTGCGTACCCGTTCTGGTCGCGGGTGGCACCTACACCTGAAAATTGAGGTTTTTTTGACACCAGGCGCCCTGTGCGGCACCTCCGGCAATACAACGTGCCTTGTCGAAAGGAAAGGGGGGGTCCGGGGGAGCCCTGCGCTTGCACGTACCCGTTCTGGTCGCGGGTGGCACCCACACCCTGTTCTGGTCGCGGGTGGCACCCACACCTGAAAATTGAGGTTTTTTGCCACCAGGCGCCCTTTGCGGCACCTCCGGCAATTCAACGTACCCTGTCGAAGGGAAAGGGGGCGGGAGGGGAGGGGCCCTCCAAAAAGTGATAAGAAGTGGGGCTGGCGGGGTTTGGTGCGCGAAGCGCACCGGTAAACCATCCTTTCAGGTGTTGGCGCAGCCCCTAGTTATTATTATTATTAAAATGATTATTATTATTAAAATTATTATTATTATTATTATTATTATTATTATTATTATTATTATTATTATTATTATTATTATTATTATTATTATTATTTGGACACCGTGATAGCCCAGTGGTCAAGTTCTACCATCTGGGCCCTGTCGCCAGTTCGATTCCAGTCGGTGCCACCAGTATTTTCATTGAACATACCGGTCCGTCTGGAAGTGTTGGAACTGCCCTTGCGGGGGTGTCATTAGAGCCTATCGTCAATTCTTCGTACTCCCCTCACGGGTGAGACGATGGAGGCGCATGTGCAGATTTGCATCAGCCATTGACAGAGAAACACTATTATTATTATTATTATTATTATGATTATCCCTGAAAGGTGTTGGAGTAGGGCTGGGAGGTTTGGGGAAAATGGAAATTGTGTCGACCCCCTCACCCCCACCCACCCCATTTCGGCACCCCTGTCGGATTAAATCATGGTTTGTCGGAACGAGGAGGTGTTCGGAGCTCATATTGGCAGGATGGTTAGCCCCAGATTCGATCTTGATGCTGATATGATTTTTTTGGAATTCACGCAAATATTTGCGTCAGGGGAGTGTCCTGAATGCCAAATTTCCTTGCATTTTTTCGCACTCCTGTCCCTATAAATCATGGTTTGTGTGAACCAGGAGGAATTGGGAGCTCATATTGGCAGGGTAGCTAGCCCCAGATTTGATCTTGATGCTGGTATAATTTTTTTTGGAATTCACGCAAATATTTGCGTTAGGGGAGTGTCCTGCATGTCAAAATTCCTTGTTTTTTTCGGTTTTTTTTTGCACCCCCCCATCCCTATGAATCATGGTTTGCGGGACCCAGGAGGAGTTGGGAGCTCATATTGGCAGGGTGGCTAGCTCCAGATTCGGTGTTGATGCTGATATAATTTTTTTGGAACCCACGAAAATATTTGCGTTAGAGCAGTGTCCTGAATGCCAAATTTCCTTGTTTTTTTTAGCAGTACTTGCCGGTGCCTCCGGCAATTGAACGTACCCTGTCGACGGGGAAGGGGGGGTCCGGGGGGCCCTCCCGGGAACCCAAGCCCGGCGATTGTACGTACCAGTTTTGGTCGCGGGTGGCACCCACACCAGAATTGAGGTCGTGTGCCACCAGGCGCCCTCCGGTAATTGAACGTATCCTGTCGACGGGAAAGGGGGGGGTCCGGGGTCCCTTCCCCCGGGAACCCAAGCCAGGCCATTGTACGTACCCCCATACCCCCCCCCCCCTTTTTTTTTTTTTTTTTTTTTTTTTTTTTTTTTTTTTTTTTTCGCGGGTGCACCCACACCAGAAAATTGAGGTCTTGCGCCACCAGGCGCCGTTTGCGCACACCAGAGGGAGTTAGCGGCTGCTATTTGGTGTATCTGACACTTCTTGATGAGCTCTCTTCGAAAATATAAAGATTGTGGCGCCGGGTGGCTTATACACAGGAAAATTGAGGTTTTTGCGCCACCAGGCACCGTTTGCGCACACCTGAGGGAGTTTGAGGCTGATGTTTGGTGTACCCGACACCTCTCGGTGCACTCTCTTGGGAGATAAAAAAGTTTTGCTGGCGGGTGGCACAAAAACCAGAGATTTTAGGTTTTTGTGCCACCAGAGCTTAAACTTGCGTTCTGCTGGTTCCTCCGACAATTGAACGTACCCTGTCGACGAGAAAGGGGGGGTCCGGGGGAGCCCTTCCTCCGGGAACCCCAGCCCGAGGGGGGGGGGTTGCGCGAAGCGCACCGCAAACCATCCTTTCAGTTGTTGTCGCAGCCCCTAGTTCTTCTTCATCTTCTTCTTCTTCTTCTTCTTCTTCTTCTTCTTTTTCTTCTTCTTCTTCTTATTGTTATTGTTATTATTCTTATTATAATTATTATTATTATCATTATCATTATTATTATTATGGACACCGTGATAGCCCAGTGGTCAAGTTCTACCATCTGGGCCCTGTCGCCAGTTCGATTCCCGTCGGTGCCACCAGTATTTTCATTGAACATACCGGTCCGTCTGGACCAGTATTTTCATTGAACATACCGGTCCGTCTGGAAGTGTTGGAACTGCCCTTGCGGGGGTGTCATTAGAGCCTATCGTCAATTCTTCGTACTCCCCTCACGGGTGAGACGATGGAGGCGCATGTGCAGAAATGCATCAGCCATTGACAGAGAAGCACTATTATTATTATTATTATTATTATTATTATTATTATTATTATTATTATTATTATTATTATTATTATTATTCAGCCCAATGGCCTCAAGGCGTTAAACTGTGACGCCAACTCATAACCCTTTGGTGGTAGATGCTGGGGAGGAGGGTCGTTGCGCGCGTAAAAGATCTTAAACTCCGCATATGCTGGTTGATAGCCCAGGACCCAGCAGACACCAGATTGTTATGGGTGGGGTTTCGAGGCAGCTCTAGCAACCGCGCTTGGTGTATGCACTTGCACATTTGGTGACGTCTTGCAAGAGGTTGCTGGGACTGCGGAATAACCTCGGCTTAGTGCAGTCTTGCCCTCAGGAGCTCCATCGGTGGCCCCGATCATCAGGCGAGAGACTGACACGGGGGGGTGGAGGACCTCGAACAAGGGTATTGGAGGCTTATGTCCGTTGAGGATATGCCATTAGCTGCATCAGTACGCCTCAGATATAGTATTATTATTATTATTATTATTATTATTATTATTATTATTATTATTATTATTATTATTATTGGACACCGTGATAGCCCAGTGGTCAAGTTCTACTATCTGGGCCCTGTCGCCAGTTCGATTCCCGTCGGTGCCACCAGTATTTTCATTGAACATACCGATCCGTCTGGACCAGTATTTTCATTGAACATACCGGCCCGTCTGGAAGTGTTGGAACTGCCCTTGCGGGGGTGTCAGTAGAGCTTATCGTCAATTCTTCGTACTCCCCTCACGGGTGAGACGATGGAGGCGCATATGCAGAAATGCATCAGCCATTGACAGAGAAGCACTATTATTATTATTATCATTATTGTGGCACCGCGATAGCCCAGTGGTTAAGGTCTACCATCTGGGACCTGTCGCCAGTTCGATTCCCGTCGGTGCCAGTATTTTCAAAGGATATTTTCTTTGAAAGTATTGGTCTGTCTGGAAGGCTTGGAGCTGCCTTGCGGGGGTGTCAGTAGAGCCTATCGTCAAATCTTCGTACTCCCCTCACGGGTGAGACGATGGAGGCACATGTGCAGAAATGCATTCGCCATTGACTGAGAAGCACTATTACTATTACTATTATTATTATTATTATTATTATTATTATTATTATTATCATTATTATTGTTATTGTTAGTTATTATTATCATTATTATTATTATTATCATTATTATTATTATTATTATTATTATTATTATTATGGACACCGTGATAGCCCAGTGGTCAAGTTCTACCATCTGGGCCCTGTCGCCAGTTCGATTCCCGTCGGTGCCACCAGTATTTTCATTGAACATACCGGTCCGTTTGGACCAGTATTTTCATTGAACATACCGGTCCGTCTGGAAGTGTTGGAACTGCCCTTGCGGGGGTGTCATTAGAGCCTATCGTCAATTCTTCGTACTCCCCTACGGGTGAGACGATGGAGGCGCATGTGCAGAAATGCATCAGCCATTGACAGAGAAGCACTATTATTATTATTATTATTATTATTATTATTTTTATTATTACTGGAGGGGTGCACAAGATGGCACTCCATGGGAAGAGGAGGTGGTTGGGCCTCTCCCCACGAAGGTGACCGCTTGGGGAGGGCGGTCACCGGGATATGCGCAACTCTCAACTGGGCATTTACTCGGTAGGGGTTCGGCCAGGCAGGTTGTGGGGTTGTCTGTTGGATTGTTGGTTGGCTCGTTTTTCTTGGCTGTTGGTTTGGGTCTGGTTTCCTGGTTAGCCCATTTTCGCCGAATTTCCTGCCGAGTAAATGCCTGGGGGCTTCCAGTTCCGGTTTGGTGATCTTGTTGAGGTGAGCATTCGGAGGAAACAGTACCGAGATGGGTTGAAGATAGGATTCACATTGAACCGAGATGGGGCTGAGTTGACCTGTTCCAACTCGGCTCCATTTCGGCTTCATGTTAATCCTATCTTCATCCTATCTGGGTTTTGTCTCCTCCCTATCTTCGCTTCTTCGGGGTTGCCTAACTGGAACACATGATGAGCGCACGTTGGAGAGGGGCTTCAGTCGGTCCCAATGCCTTGCCAGTGCCTTGCTGCGTTGCCGTGCCTTGCCCCATGCATTCACACCCTCCACCGTTGCATTTCTAACTGAGCAGCTTCGGCTGGGATTACTATACTTGTCTGTAAGACCCTATAGGTACCGCTAGGTTCGCGCCTTCTATACCCACGTGGGGGAAGGAGTTTCAGCGGCACGCCGTCCGATCTGGCTCCACTCGGGGACACCCGTACCTCATGATGTGTATTGTTAGGAGCAGCTGAAAGTCCATAAGGCATGAGAGTAGAGGCGTTGGCGATGCGATGGAGAGTGTGTGTAGTGCGTGAGGCAGGTTCTGGCGACGCTGGGGGTGCTGGCGGGCGCCGAAGGGCACGAAGCGACGCGGCAGCGTCCAGTGACACCGGCGGAAATGCGTGTAGTGTGTTGCAGATACCGCCGATGCTATTTGCATGGACGGGCGCTTTCCTCGGCGTAAAGAGGCGCGGCGGTGATGGCCAGCGACATTGGCCGTCTACTACTCTCAATGGATTACAAATACGCGAAGCACGGAGCTACCACTGTGGCCCTTATGGGACAAGGTAGAATCGCCGAAGACCTGGACAATCCCCGTGGGAATGCCTCTTCGACGGGCTCTGGCCCGATGTCCCAGGATGGGAGGATGAGGGCTCGCGTATATGACGGAATTCCTGAACCACGTGGAGAGGCTATCTTAGCTGCGCCTCATCCTTCCTCCCCAAACCTGGCACACGGGTCGGCGCTTCAACATAAGGCGAGCGACGCTATATGGCAGATGGCACCGCCGCCTCGACGGTACCGGCGGGTAGATCGGTACGACAAGGACGGGCGTAATCTGATTGTCTGGGGGCTCTCAGAACGCGCCAATCTACAGGAGATCGCCTCCAAAATGAGCGGTCTTGGTCTGGTGGTCCCGGTAATGGAGTGGCAAGGCCAGCGAATGTCTCGTCACCTGGAGCTGGTCTACGAGGACGATGACAGCAGGCAGACGGCGTTGCAGCAACTCAAACATCTCAAATTCTTCGGCAGAGGGGTCAATGTGGCCCTTGGGCGCAGGTTCAGGGACAGGGAACGTGTCCGAAGGCTTATTCGCATCCATCTGCGTGGGGAAGCGGCGGTCCGGAAGGAGGAAGCTGCGACGGGATATCGCGTCTTGCCTCTGCATGAAGAATGTGTCGATGATGTGCAGGTGGTGTCTTCGGCATTGGCTGCCGATGCACCTAAGTGTGTGTCTGAGTGTGCTGATGTGCATGTGGTGCCCCTGCATTCGGCGGCCAGTGCAGTGGGGGACCAACCTGCGCAAGCACCTGCAGAGGGAGGCAGCACGAGGGCGGAAGCCAAGCGCGGCCGTCGGGTCCGGAAACGAGCCAAGAAGCACCGCTCCAAGCAGTTCGATACCGGCTTCAAGCTACTCGTCGCGAGTCACAACTGGCAGGGTAAAACGGGATACGACAACGTAGGCACGGCGGAATGGGCATCATTCTACAAGCACGAGGGCTGGCTAGTCATCGGGGCTCAGCAGCACCGCATGGGCAAGAAGCAACTTTCCAAATGCAGCCTGGATGGATTCCGGATTTTTGGAAAACCTGCGGAGGTCAGCGAGAAAAATCGCTGCAAGGGTGGGGTTCTATTCGCAGTGGCTAACTTCCTTGGTCCGTATTGCAACCTGGTGTCAGCCCCCGTCGACCACCGGCAGCAAGTGTGGCTGCGTATCGCCTCGGGTGTTACCGGCGCTCAGGATATCTATGTGGGCAACGGCTACTTTCCCCAGGAAACGCAGGAAGAAGAGTCGTCAGAGGCGTATGCGGCCTGGCAGGCAGCTATAGCTTTTTTTGGAGCCAAAGGTCTTGTGGTCACGGTGGCGGATGCCAACGCGAAGCTCGGGCCGGCATGCAGCCGAAAAGAGGAGGGCATCGTCGGTCAGCACGGGGAGGTCGATGATAAGAGAGCACCGGTACGTTCGGAGAACGGCAAGAGACTCGCGGCTGTCCTCGTCGCTACGGGCCTGCGAAATCTGAGCGGCTTCTCGTGCCCAGTGGAAGGGTCCTACTGGTGGTCCCGGCGTGAGCAGCGCGGCATGGGCACAGGCAAGCACCTCCTCGATTACATCTGCGCGTCGCCTGGCTTGGCATCTGGAGCAAAGTTCGGAGTATGCGAAGATGATCTTGATACGGACCACAAGGCAGTATGGGCCGAACTGACGTGGAGCGGCCAGCGCCGGCCAAAGCGGGCTGCGAAACCTTACAGGTCCTTTCGTGTTGATAAGCTTATTGGTGCTGGTGTCTCGGGTAATGATCACGCTGCGAAGCAAGCGCTGGATTATCTACGCGACAAGTTCGATGACGTATTCCAGCATTGCCTACAGAAGCTTGGAGTTCAGCTGCCTGAGCTTGACCTATCGGGTGGTGCCGACAGCCAACGGGTGGTAGATGACGTCACCGAGCGAGTGGCGCAGTCCTTCCGAACGGCGGCGCACCGGGTCCTTGGCTCCAGATGTATACGACCCCGTTTCACCAACAATTGGTTCGACGGGGAGCTAAAGGAGCTCATTCAGCAGCGCCGGGAGGCCTACGCAGCATACAGGAGGGATGAATCGAATGCGGAAGCCCGTCTGAATTGGCTACGGCTCCGCAAGCAAATTCGGAAGGCAACTCGGGCCAAGAAGTCCGCCTCCTTCAAGCAAGTGCAGGAAGAAGCGGTCAAATATCAACGCGAGCAATCCTCAAAGCGCTTTTGGCTACTCGCGAAGCGGCTTGGCGGGGCACGCAGAACGAAGGTCTCCGCGCCGGTGCAAAGGGAGGATGGCTCACTGGCGTGTACGCTGCCGGAAAAGGTCGCTCGGTGGGAGGAATTTCGGAAAAATTCGGTGAAGCCACGGGAAAATCCGGCAAGTGCGGCTGTGGTGGTGGAGTGCTGTGCAGAAGCAGGCTCGCTGGAGTGGGAGGAAGCCGAAGCTAAGCGGCAGTTCCACTGGAACGATCGCTTCAGAGATGAGGTGGCCCGGGCTATGAAGGAGCACGAAGTAGGTGAAGACACTTGCGAAGAGCTGGACAAGCCGTTCACGCAAGAGGAGGTCCTTGCAAGGCAACGTGCCCTGAATAACCACAAAGCTTGTGGCGAGGACAAAGTGAAGAACGAGATGCTCAAGTATGGCGGCGCCTACATCAATGGCTACTTAACGCAGTACTTCAACTGGATTCGAGAAGCCGAGAGGACTCCAAAAGCTTGGGGCAAGGGAATCATCGTCAATATCCCCAAGGGTGGGGATCCTACGGATCCTGACAACTGGAGGGATATCTCGATTATTAGTTGCCTTGGTAAGCTGTATCTGTCCTTATTAGCTACTCGTCTAACGCTCTTCGTGGATGGCCCGGATAAGCTACGTCCAGAGCAGGGAGGCTTCCGCCCGGGGCGTCGCACTACGGATCAGGTCTTTACCCTTTGGCAGAGGTTGAAGGGGCGTCAGCAGCAGAAGCGGGAGTCGTATGTCCTGTTCGTCGATCTACGCAAGGCTTTCCCGTCTGTTTGGAGAGATGGCCTATTTGAGAGGCTCTGGAAGCTGGGTGTAAGGGGCAAGTTCTGGCGCACGCTACGCAGGTGCTACGAGCAGACTTCGTCGCAAGTGCTAGTTGATGGAGCACTCACCCCCGAAGTACTGGAGGGTGTAGGCGTCCAACAGGGGTCCCCTCTCTCTCCCACACTCTTCAACGTCTTTATGGATGAGCTGTGTGATCGGCTGGCGAGTGCCCTCAAGATCACGGATGTGAAGCGGCTGAACGACATCAAGGCACTTCTATACGCGGACGACGTGGCCCTCATCGCTCACAGTCGCACCGAGCTCCAGAAGATGGTCAATGTTGTGGCCAAGTTCGCGGAAGATTACCGGCTGGAAGTCAACTTGAAGCCCGGCAAGACGGAAATCATGCCCATTTACACGTCGAGCAAGGCGAAACGACCAAGTATCAGGGAGCGAGGTGAGCCCGTGGTGTTGTTTCGCGGCCAGAAGCTTTGTGTCACCAGTCAGTACAAGTACCTGGGAGTGGTTATCACCGACGACCTGAAGTGGAAGGAGCAGGCCCTGCGGGCTACGCGTGTCACTGAAGTCGCCACCGCAGGTTGGTACTCTTTGTGGTGTGCAGGTGAGATACAAGCTAGGTATCGTCTCATGTGCTGGAATCAACTTGTGGGAGCCAAGCTGAAGTACGCCTTCGATGTCTGGAGTGCCCCCGTATCGCAGCTCACCAAGCTGGAGGCAGCAATGCTGCGCCCCATGAGGATGATTCTCGGCATCAGCCCTAAGACAAGCAAGTGGATTACACTCTTTCTGGCGCGCTCTTTGAGTGCGGAGCGTTTGCGGCGGGCGGCGCAACTGAAGTTCTATGGACGGCTGCGTGTTCTACCGGAGAAGCGATTTCCTGTCATCGCATCTCAAGTCAAATCCGACTGGACTGCGGAGGCCGAAGGCGCTATCAGGGACTCAATGGATCTACAACAAGGGCTTCAGGAGCTCCTAAATAGCTCAGAGAAGGACCTCGAGGGTTGGTGTTCGACTGTGGACAAGTGGGCCCTTCAGCAGGACGTCAAGATGGTGCAGCAACTGATGTGGGACAAGCGAGAGGCAGGCAGCGATCTTACTGATGGCCTGCGAGTCATCCTAAGACAAGTCTTTGGAACTAAGGAGTTCCCAAGATGGGTAGCCCTTGATGATGCGCATTATAATCTGCTTCGGAGAAGGTTGCTCAGCTGCAACAACCGCCTTCGGTTGTACCGCAGCAAGTTGGTCAGTGGCATGTCCCCTCGCTGCTTCTGTTGTCATGATGATGTCAATGAATCCCTTGCGCACTTCTTATGGGATTGCCCCATGCATGAGGGGAGACGTAAGCAGCTGTTGCTGAGTATGCAGAGGCTCGGTGGCATGGCTGTGGGGGGTGCTGAGGGGGATGGAGGGAGTGAGGAGGGTGGTGAGGTCGTAGGTGGTGAGGTTGTGGTGGAGGATGTGTTGCTTGGGCGGGAGCGGGAGGGCTCTGTGCGGCAGGGTTGGGATGATATGTCGCCTGTGGATCAATCACGATTGTTTTGTAAGCTTTTTCAGGGGAAGTCGCGCTTCCGCAGTAACTTTAGGCTTGCTGCGTTGTTAGGGGTTACAGCGTTGCGCCCCCCTCCAAAGTTGGATGTGTTGTTTGGATCATAAGTGTCTGAGTGTTGGTCTGCTAGGGAGGGTAAAAGGGAGGAGCTTGGGGTGGAGGATGGGGGCGAGGAGGTGATTGACCTCACTGAGGTTCCATCAGCTTCTGTCCCACCCTCTCCCCCAAGTGACGTTGATGTTGCGCGGCGCGGCCGTCCGCGCAGTGTGGACGTCCTGGCTAGAGAGAGGGGTTCGGGAGCGCAGCGTAGTGTCTCCGAGTTCTTCTCTTCAGCTAACACCCTCGCATCTAGCTCTTCATGCACTTCACAGCCCCCATCTGCCCCTGCTGTTGCTGCTATGTCTGTTTGGTGTTCTGACAATGCGTTGGGATCGGCTGACCCCGGTGACCCAATGGAGGCACATGTCCAGGATCTGGATCTGATGCTATAGTCTGAGGAAGCCTATTATTATTATTATTATGATTATTATTATGGAGGGGTGCACAGTATGGCACCCCACGGGAAGAGGAGGTGGTTGGGCCTCTTCCCACTGGTTTCGAGGCTATGTCGTTGTGTTGGCTCCGAGGCTATGTTGTTGTGTTGGTTCCGAGGCTATGTAGTTGTGTTGGTTCCGAGGCTCTGTTGTTGTGTGGGTTCCGAGGCTATGTCGATGTGGGTTCCGAGGCTATGTTGTTGTGTTGGTTCCGAGGCCATGTCGTTGTGTTGTTTTTTATAAGACATACACCACGTGGGATCAAAGGGGTATTTACATTCCGCGATCTAGGGGTGGTGACGGGTTTCGAGGCGTCCCAGATACTTACCACAAAACGTCCTCATGCGCTGGCAGACCGCATGAAATGTCTGCTACCCCTGTGAGTTCCTCCATGCGGGACCTACCCAGTCTCGTGGAGCTCTCACGCGGGGAAGATCAATCATTTGTAGTTGATTTCCTGCAAGGTATCCGACACTGTGCGGGTAGTAGGGACTTCCTTTTGGGGCCTTCTATGCAGGATGGTTAGAGTCACTCTTCCCTCCCCAACATACTCACTGTAGTCCCTGTTGGGTCGAGGGATGGAGGCGCATGGCCCTCGGGCTCAGCCATGACAGATCAATATATATATTATTATTATTATTACTATTATTATTATTATTATTAGGGAGTACATAGGCCATTGGTCCTTTTCAATGGGCTGATTGGTATAAAGCTCCTAGAGTAATGTTCTATGCCGTCACTTCCTTTATTCCACCGATTGGTGTGGAGACTTTCCTTATGGAATGGAGGACTGGATGCACATGGCCTTTTGGCTCAGCAATTGGCAGGAGATACATTATTATTATTATTATTATTATTATTATTATTATTATTTGGACACCGTGATAGCCCAGTGGTCAAGTTCTACCATCTGGGCCCTGTCGCCAGTTCGATTCCCGTCGGTGCCACCAGTATTTTCATT
>WBZZ01001474.1:75000-77500 GCA_019918135.1 Paulinella micropora
TTTCTCTCGTCTCCTGCTCATTAAACCTTGCTTACTGTAATAATAATAATAATAATAATAATAATAATAATAATAATAATAATAATAATAATAATAATAATAATAATAATAATAATAATAATAATAATAATAATAATAATAGTGCTTCTGTCAATGGCTGATGCAAATCTGCACATGCGCCTCCATCAATAATAATAATAATAATAATAATAATAATAATAATAATAATAATAATAATAGTAATAATAATAATAATAATAATAATAATAATAATAATAATAATAATAATAATAATAATAATAATGATAATAATAATAAATAATAAATTATTATTAATAATAATAATAATAATAATAATAATAATAATAATAATAATAATAATAATAATAATAATAATAATAATAATAATAATAATAATAATAATAATAATAATAATAATAATAATAATAATAATAATAATAATAATAATAATAATAATAATAATAATAATAATAATAATAATAATAACCCCCCCCCCCCCCCCCCCCCAAAAAAAAGGATTCTTCTGAATTAGGCTCTTTTTTTTTTCTATCGTCTCTCTCATTAAACCTTGCTTACTGTAAAAAAAAAACAACAAAAAACAAAAAAAACAAAAAACAAACAAATACATAAAAAAACAAAAAAAAAACTAACCCTAACTTCATTTTCTGTTGTTTCAACTTTTTTTATATATATAGGTTGGAGAGACGTAACCAGGGTAACGGGCGATTTTGCCTCTACCTTCGACTCGGATGATTTTTCCATTGCAACTTGAGAGGAAATTCTCTCAAAACGTCTCTGGGAACAATACGGCAACGTGCTCATGGATATATGGCGGTGGGAACACCATGCATACGACTTCCTCTTCATGACTGTGCAGTAAAATATACTATTATGTTGTGATTCCTCGAAGAAAGTCCAAGAAGCCGCATCTGGATGTGTATGTGATATGTGTATATGATTGTATGTATGTATGTGTATGTATGCATGTGTATGTGCACGTGCTCGTGCACGTGCTCGTGCACGTGTGCACGTGCACGTACGCATGTGCATGTGCATGTGCATGTGCATGTGTATGTGTATGTGTATGTGTATGTGTATGTGTATGTGTATGTGTATGTGTATGTGTATGTGTATGTGTATGTGTTTGTGTTTGTGTGTATGTGTTTGTGTATGTGTATGTGTATGTGTCTGTGTATGTGTTTGTGTATGTGTATGTGTATGTGTAAGTACTTGTGTATTTGTATGTGTATGTGTATGTGTGTATGTGTATGTGTATGTGTATGTGTATGTGTATGTGTATGACGTGTATGTGTATGTGTAGCATGTGTATGTGTATGATGTGTATGTGTATGCGTATGTGTATGTGTATGCGTATGCGTATTCGTATGCGTATGTATGCATATGCATGTGCATGTGCATGTGCATGTGTATGTGTGTATGTGCATCTGCATGTGCATGTGCACGTGCATGTGCATGTGCATGTGCATGTGCACGTGTATGTGTATGTGTGTGTGTATGTGTATGTGTGTGTATGTGTATGTATGTGTATGTGTATGTGAATACGTATGTATGTGATGTGTACGTGTACGTGTCGTGTGTGTTATGTGTTATGTGTCATGTGTTATGTGTTATGCGTCATGTGTTATGTGTGTATGTGCATGTGTGTATGTGTATGTGTGTATGTGCATGTGTGTATGTGTATGTGTGTATATGTATATGTATGTGTATGTGTATGTGTATGTGTATGTGTATGTGTATGTGTATGTGTATGTGTATGCGTTATGTGTATGTGTATGTGTATGTGTATGTATGAGAATTGTATGTGTATGTGTATGCGTATGCGTATATGTATGCGTATGCGTATGCGTATGCGTATGTGCATGTGCATGTGCATTGCATGTGTATGTGTATGTGTATTTATTTGTATGTGTATGTGTATGTGCATGTGTATGTGTATGTGCATGTGTATGTGCATGTGTATGTGTATGTGTATGTGTATGTGTATGTGTATGTGTATGTGTATTTGTATGTGTGTGTATGCGTATGTGTATGTGATGTGTACGTGTACGTGTACGTGTATGTGTTTTGTGTTATGTGTTATGTGTTATGTGTTATGTTTCATGGTTATGTTATGTGTTATGTGTTATGTGTTAATTGAATTATGTGTTATGTGTAATGCGTTATTTGTTATGTGGTTGCGTTTTTGTGGTTTGTGATTTTGGTATAAGGACTTAGTATTTGGTATTTGGTATTGTGTATGTGTATGTGTATGTGTATGTGCATGTGCATGTGTATGTGCATTGTATGTATGTGTATGTCTGTATGTAAATGTGTATGTCTATATGTGTACGTGTAGTTATTATCGATTGTGCATATGTGTGCATTTGTTTTGTGTATGTGCATGTGTTATGTGTAATGTGTTTTGTGTATGTGTAGTATGTGCCTGTCTTCGTGTATGTGCGAGTCTGTGTACGTGTAT